>JAEMWC010001443.1:82500-161075 GCA_016490735.1 Pachyseris speciosa
AGAAAATCGTCCTCAGAACAATTCCTACGTAGTCTCGAGGCGGCTCCAAAGGGGATCGCTTTGAAAACATGCTTAGGATGGGCACTCGACGGTGGAAGATACAAGTGCCTATCAGTAGGCTTATAATAAACATCAGTTTGGATATAACCATCTACCAAATGGAGTGTGACACCATCTTTGATCTCTGGCAACAGGGTCTTGCTGCGCTGAATTCTTTCACTGAGTACATTAATTCGCTGTACCCCACCATTAAATTTGAATTGGTTTATTCCGCAAGCAAACTCAATGTTTTAGATGTCACAATCCATTTGGTATGTGGTTATATTTACTATTTAACACCCAGTACCATTGTTCTCTCTCTGCACTAAATCACTGATTGCGGTCTGTAAAGGTGCTAAAACAAGTGTGTCAGGAAAACGGGGGCGGTCCTTTTTTTCAACAGAGAAATTCTCAGGGGTAATATATAGTAAACGTGCTAAAAACAAACAGCTTGCAATATTAACAGGCTGCAATATTTTTTTTAATATTGCAGCCTGTTTGTTTTATCACGCTTAGTATATATGGCTCTTTTAAAACAGCCTTGTTTTACGCCAAAAAATACGCCAATCTTTAAATAGATTTTACTACAAAAGTTAACGTAAAAAACAACGACGTTTCGACCGATCAACGGTCATTTTCAAGTTGAAGGATAAAACTGTTTAACATGCGCTTATATAATAATCAATTGTAAAATGCTAATGAGGTACTGACTAAAACTCTAAAATATTTGCATAAAAACAATATGAGAAAATCGCGGCAATAATGGTAAGAACGCAAGCGAAAGAGACAATATTAAAAGTGAATAATTAGGTATTAACTTTTGCGCGGATCGTATCACACTGTTTGTTCAGTTTTGGTTTAAATTCACGAATAAAGAGCATTTCAAAAATCAAACAGTCTAATCTACTCTGACACTTCTTTAAAATCTTGAAATTTGTTTCGATGGTCTCCAGATCCTGTCAATGCTCGTCCTTTGCGTGGTTGCCGATTGTTGATCGCTTATGTTCCTCCACACGTTGATGTAGGTGTCGACTCGTGAAGCCGACATAGTCTGCATCACACAGACCACACTTATAATAATAAACAACGAGCAAGTGGATGGTGTTGTCATGGGTTCTCCCCTCGGACCACTAATGGCAAATGCGTTTATGTGCCATATTGAAGAGAAATTGGAAAACCAAAACAGGATGCCTGCTTTCTATAAGCTATGTCGATGACACCCTAAGCAAAATGCCCGATGTCTCATCTGCCTCTGAATTCTTGTCAACATTAAATGAAATCCATCCCTCACTCAGCTTCACAATGGAACTTGAAAACAATGGCAAACTTCTCTTTCTTGGAATGATGATCATCAGAAATGGTCCCCGACTAGACACGAAGGTCTACGTGAAACCAACGGATACTGGACTTTTACTGCATTACCAAAGTCATGTTGACGTAAAGTATAAACGTTCTTTGCTGAAGATAATGTCAAACCGTGCGTTTAGACTTTCCTCGAATTGGCAGTCTTTCCATCAAGAATGCGAACGTTTAAAAACTGTTTTTGCTCGCCTGCATTATCCCGGAACTCTCGTAGAGAATACCATCAGACATTTTATTGAAATGAAAGTCTCCGAGGATGTATGTACCAAACAACAACTATCCGATGACCATGATGCCCCT
The DNA here is from genome assembly GCA_016490735.1 of Pachyseris speciosa. Taxonomy (NCBI): domain Eukaryota; kingdom Metazoa; phylum Cnidaria; class Anthozoa; order Scleractinia; family Pachyseridae; genus Pachyseris; species Pachyseris speciosa. The sequence goes on from JAEMWC010001443.1 coordinate 84,202, forward strand.
ATCAGAATTGTCCTACCGTTCAAAGACCAAAAATCAGCAAATGCGGTAAGACACCAACTCGGTGATCTCAGCCGAAAGATTGATGCCGTTGTCCAGCCCGCTTCCACAAGTCAGAAGATCAAGAGACAATTCAAACCGAAAGAACACAAACCTCCAATTGTTAATCAACAAAACGTTGTTTATTATTATTATAAGTGTGGTCTGTGTGATGCAGACTATGTCGGCTTCACGAGTCGACACCTACATCAACGTGTGGAGGAACATAAGCGATCAACAATCGGCAACCACGCAAAGGACGAGCATGGAAAGGATCTGGAGACCATCGAAACAAATTTCAAGATTTTAAAGAAGTGTCAGAGTAGATTAGACTGTTTGATTTTTGAAATGCTCTTTATTCGTGAACTTAAACCAAAACTGAACAAACAGTGTGATTCGATCCGCGCAAAAGTTTTTACCTAATTATTCACTTTTAATATTGTCTCTTTCGCCTTGCGTTCTTACCATTATTGCCGCGATTTTCTCATATTGTTTTTATGCAAATATTTTAGAGTTTTAGTCAGTACCTCATTAGCATTTTACAATTGATTATTATATAAGCGCATGTTAAACAAATTTATCCTTCAACTTGAAAATGACCGTTCATCGGTCGAAACGTCGTTGTTTTTTAACGTTAACTTTTATAGTAAAATCCGTTTCGAAAAATTTGTTGAATCTTTAAATACTTTAAAGAACCAGCGCCATTTCCTCCGACTGTTTTCAGCGGCCCAACTTCTTCCAAATTCTTCCAACTCGGTTGTCCTAATCGGCTTCTCACAAAGCGCTCATCTGAAGCAAAATGAAACACCAGACATTACTAATAAAAATGCTATGGCGCGATTCAATTAAATCATGTATTAAAAGCAGGAAAATTAAACAGGCTAATGAAACTTACCCTTGTTCTCCAAACCACCAGCTTTAGGTGAATCTTCGCGAGTATTTCGAGTTCGGTTTCGTTGTGTTCTAAAAGTCGCCCATTCATCCTCGTCTGATGTGAAGCCATCGTCGTACACTTCTTTCATAACTGGTCACAACTGAAGGAAAAAGTTACTCTGCAAGTGCAAATGCCACAGTATATCTAATTGTCTATTGTTTCCGTATGGTTTGCCGGAAAACAAAGGAGAACAAAGAGATCTATTGAAATTATCATTAATGGCAATTGTTCAGCAAACCTGCTAGTTGGAAAACATCACATACTCAAAAACAAACAACACAAATCAACTATTAAAACAAAGGCATCTACAGAAAAACTAAGATAAGTGCAAAACGGGCCGCATTTCTCAGACTGCAAGTTGTTTTGCAGTAGTTCAGAGACCTTCTTGTTGAAAAATGTTGAAAAAAAACAACACCTACACGAAACGCAATCAAATGTTCAAACGCTAATGCTTTTATTGGGATGCAAGGCATCTCAGTCACCAATTCCCAATTGAGCTAATCAACAAGTGCTAAATAAGTTCTTTTGTGCGTTCAGGAACAAAGCGGAAGGGGCGCCTGCAATCAGTGATCTAGTCCAGAGAGAGAACAATGGCACTGGGTGTTGAATAGTAAATATAACCATCTATCATTCGATAGTTGCTTCAGTAGGGCCTCAGTAACTATCTAATACATATCCAAACTGATGTTTATTCTAAGCCTACTGATAGCCACTTGTATCTTCCTCCGTCGAGTGCCCATCCTAAGCATGTTTTCAAAGCGATCCCCTTTGGGGTCGCCTCGAGACTACGTAGGAATTGTTCTGAGGACGATTTTCTCGCCAAAAGACTGGAGGAGTACAAGGGCTATCTAATTGAAAAGGGATATTCAGCAGAATTGGTCTCACGTGAATTTTCTAGGGCAGCGAATATTCAAAGAAATGACTTACTTAAAGCCAAAGTCAAGGAGTCTAAATTTTTTTTCCTTTTTTTCTCACATGTAATCCCAATTTAACGTCTATTAATGGGTTAATAAAAAAGCATATTCATCTTTTGCTTTCATCCCCAAAACTTAGGAAGCTTTTCCCACCGAATTCTATTATTTCATCTTTTCGCAGACACAAGAACCTCAACGAGATTTTGGCACCTTCTAAGTGCAGTAAGAGCTCGCTTCAATCAAATATAGCATCCACAGCCGGCTGTTTCACATGTGATAAATCTAGATGAGATCTTTGTAAGAACTTGTTTGTCAACTCTCAAACTGTTTCTAGCGCACAAACTGATAAAACCTATTTTGTTCGGCAGAAACTTTCTTGTAATTCCTCAAATGTGATTTATTTGGTTCGTTGTAAGAAATGCAATCTCCAGTATGTTGGCTCGACAACCACGGAATTTAAAGTTAGAATTAGAAATCACAAATCATCCATAAGAACCAATAAGAAGACTTGCGAGGTCGCCACACACTTCAACCGAACTCCACACATGCTATCGGATATTACATTTCAATGTATCGATCAAATCCAAACTAACACGTCCGAAAACACTGAACAATTATTAATTACGAAAGAAGCATACGGAAGTGCGCAGTTGTTTTCCCTTTCACCTTATGGACTTCATAAAAGACAAGAATTTCATTCAAAAAACCGCAGGTCTGAAAAAAGGCTCTTTGTTGGGAAATTATTACTTATCGTTTAAGGGCCCTCTTTAGGGATATTGTTATGATACTGACAGGTATGGTGATTCAGAGGCCCTTGATGGGGAGCTGTCGCGCTGTGACAATTACATAGAATTTCATTCAAAAAACCGCATCCATTATACTTAATTTCAGGAGAGTTTGGACAATAGGTTGCGATTTTCTTATTTTAATAAGTAAGGGCGTACCGACTCGATAGTTGTAATCTTTAGCACTTGTAGTTGGTTTAGCGCTCAGGGGCCCTCTTTTGGGATTCTGTTATTTTTGTGCTAGCCAGGTAATTCAAAGGCCCTATGTTGGGAAATTATTACTTATCTTTGAAGGGCCCTCTTTAGGGATTTTGTTATTATACTGACAGGTATGGTGATTCAGAGGCCCTTGATGGGGAACTTGTCGCGCTGTGACAATTACATAGCATTTATCACTAGTTCTATTATTTTTTTTGTTATTTCGCATCCTGTTAATCTACCGTTGTTGTTTCATATCTTTTGAACACCTATTGTTTTTTGTTTCATTTTCGTTACCACTATCATTGTCTTAGTTACGTAACCTGTATGTAATTTATAATTATATATCTAATTTATATCGGTATATTTGTATAAAAATGAGTCAAACTAAAAATAGTCTAAAATATCATATTATGTATAAAAATAATGTCAACTACAAAAAAATAAAAAATAATAAAAAAAACTACTAAACCCTCTCAGCTCAGTATTCCTTGCTTTGCCTAGAGTCCCCCAGAGATAGCTTTATCTAAAAAATATTAGCTTGCCTTTTTTCGTGCCTCTTAAGAAGCGTAATGCTGATCTTAGCAGCGAAAAGGACACTCTTGCCCTGATCCATGACATGATAATATATATATATATATATATATATATATATATATATATATATATATATATATATATATATATATATATATATTTAGCCAAGCCTAAAAGCGGAGCTCCAAAAGCATTCTTTTTTTTTTTTTGGCATTTACATATAGGTAGTCTGCTTGCTGTAGAAAATAGGTGATCTGAGCCAGTAGCACAGCGGATTTGGACCTTCCGTAGATTTGCACCCTCCAGTATAGATCTGCCTGTGGATCAGATTTGGATCCCTAGTCCAGAACTGATAGCAGATATGAACCGCTTTTAACGGATTTGGACTGCCCCTCTCCCTCCAAGTGCTCTTTTGAGTAGGGTAATAAAATCCCTTTGTAAATGGTATTTGGAGTTGTTTAAAAAGCAAAATAGAAATACTGTGGTAGCTTTTTTAAATAATCTTTTATACTATTTGTGTAAAAAAATCACCTACAATGCAAGTTTACATCTATAAATTTTTAAAACCAAACATTCTTAACAGATTGAGCAATACCTAAGGACAGGTCTGTTTCCTTGTTCAACTATAGGCTACTTAGTTATTGTTTAGGGCCACTATATAGTGGTGGAGAAGGCTGGTGATTGCTCCTTTGAATCGGTATCACATCAATTATCTAGCGATTCAGATCATCACTTCAGAATGAATGCAATTTCAATTATCCACAGCCTCCCATGAGACAGTCCGAAATCAGAAATTGTGTATTCTCTGGATATATTATTGCCACAAAAATTATTAAAGAAAGATACATGGATATAAATAAAAATTACGACCAAAATATTTCTTTTGATCAGTTACTTCTTGACTTAACCATAAAAAAAAACTGCGTGTTAGTATTACTGAAGCTCATCACTCAATGCACCGACAATGATTTTTGCAAAAAGAAATCCAGCTGCTCTTCTGGCCGGCCAAGTGCAAGACCAAAGATCTTGACAATAATATATTGGGAATTTGTTTGATACCACTATCAAGGTAATTAACAATGTAGTATAAGGATTTAAGGTAATGATTCATCAAAGTAAAAGTGTTGGAAATCAGTGTTAGCCATCTTAACTTGATTTTCTATTTTGCAAGAAAGGTTAGGACTTGACTCACATTTCTCCATGTACATTTCAAATTGCATAACATACTTCACCAAACATCAGAAATCCCATTAAACATTAGTGCCAGATGTCATCTAAACATCCCACAAGATTGGTGTGTCCAGCTACTAATAAAATTAAATGAAAGGCTGTATGCAGGAGAGGATGTTTACACTGATGAGAAAGAGCTTACTTTAAGTTTAATTAAGTTTAAGTTTAATGATACTTTTTCATGGGAATACAAGTAAGTTGATACAAAACAAAAACGTGCAATACTAGTAAATAATTGGGATAACAAACTAAATCCCATAAAAATAATAATTATTATCCAGTATTAAACATACTAAAAACTTAGACCCCTTTTATAATGGAGAAAAGTTGTCCCGGGTGAGAGGGTCACCCTCCCAGCCGAGTCAATTTTAGCGAGCGTTTATATGAGAAAGAGTTTACCCTTTTGCCTGAACCAGGAGCTCTCGCGCATGCTTTGATTGTCTCACCTTGACCGAGTTGACCCAGCTAGGCGACCCAAAGTGTTTATACGGAGAAATGTTGGCTCGACTAGGAGTGTTAACCCTAACATCGAAAGAGGGTGACCTGGCTAGGAGGGTCACCCTTCTAGCCGAGCCAACTTTTTGTTTCTCATGTAAACGGTTCGCCAAGTTTTGTAAGGAAATGTAGGAAAAGTTCGCTCGCCCAGGGTAGCTCGGGTAGGCGGGTGACCCTTCCACCCGGGACAACTTTTCTCCATATAAACGGGACCTTCGAGGTTAAATTTAAACGCGGCTTAAAGCTAACCTACTTAAATTAAATCGAATATTTGTCTCTTACAAGTCATCCCCGATTTTAGATTGACACTAAAAGTTAAGAAGTAAAATTTAAATACAACCCAAAGCTAATTAAATTAAATACTTGCAGGATACTTGTCACTCACATGTTACAACTGATTTAAAATTGACACAAATAATGTAATACATAGGACTTAAAACTGCTTAAAGAAGGTACATGCATGATGTTCGGTGGAATACTATTCCAGTCTGTTATGTAGCGATTAAAAAAAGAAAAGCTGAAGGCCATATAAAAATTTAGCCAAGCCAATTCTCAAGTCGGAGCTGCACACTGTCACCGAGCAACTTGGCATGGCTTTCCTTGGGCTAGTTTAATTTGTGTCCAAAAAAAATTGAGCAGCAGCAGGGAAAACGAAGCGTTTTCGATAGCAAATCTTTGCAAAAACAAAGACAGACATTCTTGAGTCGAAACTACTTTCAGATGTAATCGTAAAGGAATTCAAAGCGGATCAAAAACAAAACACTGGAAGCAACAAAGTAGGATGCGGATGTTAGTTCGAAGATTCTTGGAGAAGGTGGAGAAATTAAACAAGACTATCTAGTACAAAAATAGCTTGTACTGATTAAGCTAGAAAAATCGGTATTAATTTTGACATAAATGCTCGTAGAAAACACAAAAAAGGGTATAAACTGATCGCTTAGAGCAGTCAACGGGAATATTGACCGCGGTTCAGAAACCTCCAAACAACAAAACCAAGAAAAAAAGCACAAAACGTAATATTTCTTCGAAGATTCGTGGAGAAGATGGAGAAATTAGACAAGTAACAAAGATTTCTTGTATTTAGCTAAAAAAAATTACTAAGCAATTTTGACATAAATGTATGTAGTAAAGACAAAAAAGAAGTCCGCACCTGATCATTGAGAGCAGCCAACAGGTATCACAGGCGGTAATAGTAGGTTTCACGGTAGCCGACGCCATCTTGTAAGTAGGGCTAGAATGCTTGGAGAGACTGGGGAGAGTAGGGCAAAGCTTCGTAAAATATGCCAACTTTAAGTCATTGTATTTGGTTGTTCTTTCTTTTTTATTGAATTTTGATGGTAGACGAAAAATATCAGCTCGAGGAATTTCTTCATATGACTTTAAGCTCTCTTTAGGATTATTTAAAGCTTAGAGGTCTTTCAAAATCAGGTTGTAAAGCTGAACTCGTCGCTCGAGGTTTTGGCGCGTACGAGTTGAAAGCACCGATCAAGTACACACAAGAAAAAAAATCCGAAAAACTCAAGAAAGAATACCAGCGTCGACTTCGAGTATGCAATGCTCCGGATCCAAACACAATTCCAGCGGATAAATGGCAGGAAAAGGTTTTGACGTGGCCCGATGTGGATGAAGGAAAGGTTTTTTCATTCATCCTTCAAAACAGAACAGCTGAGACTGAATACATCGGGAGGTACAAAGACGAAAAAACATACAGCTTCTATGAAAGTGGATTTGTCGGATGTCTGTATTCTTACTGCTTACCTAACCAGCGCAACAAGGTCTTTATTAAAGGTGACGTGACTCCCTCAACTAAAGTACGCGATCGTCCTCACAACACCTGGATTTTGTTTGATAAAAACTCAATTTTGACCACTTGGTGTACATGTGTAGCTGGAACAAGCCTGTGCTGCAATCACATTCTTGCTGTTTTATTTAAGATAAATTTTCCGCATAAAAAAGGATATCCAAATCCTGCATGTACTTCTCTTGCTGAAGGCTGGAACAAAGGAACACACAAACAAGTAGAGCCCAGAAAGATATGTGACCTATTTATCAGGAATGACAGTAGACAACCGGTAGATAAGACTAGAACGCCTATTAATTCTAGAAGTAAAAGGGAGTTTGATCCAAAGCACCCCGAACACAGACAGGTAAAGAATCAGGGATACCCAACGACAAGTTTCGGTCGATATCTGTTCGGTGGAGGGTAATTCGCCTTGGGTTTTCGGCGTCGATTAAAGAGCGCACTCGGATTTTCCTAACTAAAACGTGACCTAAAAGATTCGCAATTGGGAAATCATAACCCCTGAGGTTTCCGAAAAGGTCGTAATTGCTGTTTTTGGCAGTCAAAGACGTCAGCTAGCATTTTCGGAAAGAAAATAGTTCCCTAGAAAGGTCGTCGAAAGTTCATTTCAGCTTGCATTTTCTCAAAGAAAGATTTTGCTCCCTAACATTTTCGGGCAAGTAAACTTTCAGCTAGGAAATCCGAACAGGTGAGCTTTTTCTAGCTTATGAAAACAACACTTCAAACAAACTTCAAACACCACAAGGTACTTAAAGATGCCTTTCTACATCTTTTGGTTGATTTGGCTCGTTGGGTGCCCCTGAAAAATGACCAAGTGTCTTATTTGTATCAGAACATCAAGGCTAGCAATCCAAATGCTTGTGTTCTGTACTCATGAGATGCATCTGTCACTGCGGAGCTGCCGCCTACTTTGAAAGATGCAGCTATTGATTTCCTCTCTCTGAATAAAAATGGTGAAAGGCCCACAGAAGAACTCACGCAAGAATTTATTGAATACATACAAATAAATGTAGCACAAAAAAAACAAAATAGAAGAAGAAACAAGAGGTCAAGGTTGCAGTGACAATTGGAAACAGCAACAGCTGGGCCGAATCACAGCATCCATTGCTCATGAGGTAATAACAAAGACAGAGTCAATAATAGACAACAGAAGAAAAGGCCACACACCTATGTATACCCCTGTTGTCAACAAAATAATACATGGAATTGACATTAGTAGTGTGGATGCTATAAAGTGGGGTAAAGAACATGAGGCAGATGCGTTAAAACAGTTCATGGCTGTAATGACTTCACATCACGACTGTGCACTAGGTTGCCTGAAAGCTTGTGGAATCCTTGTAAAGTTAGATGAAACCTTCTTGGCAGCCTCCCCTGATGGCTTGTTCAGTTGTTGCTGTTGCGGTCTGAGTGTTATAGAGGCAAAATGTCTATATAGTATAAGAGAGCAAATGATTACTGAAAACTACAGCACAAAAGATTTCCTAGAAATAAGGGATGGTTTTGTCAAGTTAAAAACATCCCACAGGTACTATTCTCAAGTAACAATGATCATGGCCATAGCACAGGCCAGGCAAACATATTTTGTTGTTTGGACAACAAAAGATTGACTCATTGAGAAAATTGAATTTTCAGCTGAGCACTGGGACAAGCTGCATTCAACTGCAACTCTCTTTTTCAGAAGTTTTGTGTTGCCGGTTCTATTGGAAAAAAGAGAATTGTATTGTTGCCCGAAATGCAACAATATTGTACTCGAGAGTGATGAAGTAGATGAACCAGGTGCGCAATCTGTATGCTGTGACGAGTGCAATGTTTGGTGGCATTGGGAGTGTGCAGAAATAACTTCAGAGGAGCGAAATGAAGGTGCTTTTGTATGCCCAAGTTGTTTATTGGACAGGCTTCTGTGTGTCTTGAAGACAATGAACTATCTGATGAAGACTTTTAATGCAGACTGTACATGTATATGAATGATGTGACAAATAGTCTAGAACTGTATTCATACACATGTTTTATGCCCTGGTTTGAAACAATAATGGCTGTAAAATAATCAAATGAAAACTATATTTTGTTTGTGGTATGTCTGTTGTTTGTACATTGCATAAGTATAAGATGTTTGGGTGTTTTTATCCAAAATGAAATTACAATTGCTATGGAAGATAAAAATAATAGAATAATACACACATATATTAGCGGAGCTCCGACGGCCCGAAGGGCCGTCAAGCGGAGCACCATACCTATAGAAACCCGTCAACTGCTTTTCTCATGGTAAAAATGGCTAGCGGTATTGCTCGTGGGCCCGTACGCACGACGACGACGACGACGACGGAGTCGCCCAATAATTAATAATATCCTAATAATAATCATAATAATCCAACATGGCGGCCATACTCCACCTGGCCCAGCTGAACAGCTACTTTACAGCGTACATCTTTGATACTGGACATCCATCTTATAGCCAATTGACACCTGTCAAACAAGGTATCCGCTGACCATATCGCGGGCTCAAGTTAAGACCTCATCGAGGTCAGCTGTTTTTTTTGAAGTTGACCGCTGACCAGGTACTTGTTTTCGATTGGATCGCAGGCTCAAGCCAAGTGTGGGACACCCAAACCAAATCGAGGCCGTTAAAATTTTTCGCGCGCTTTCTGCGGCTGGTAATTTCACATTCAGTTGGTTTCTTTATTTTGAGCAAAACAACTTCATCTTCTTCGATCGAAGTTTGTCTTTCGCGTAAAAAGCATAAAGATCAAGAACTTGTCAAAAGATACTCCGGAAGGTGAATTTTCAAGTGATGAAAGGAAGGACGGAAGATTTTTCTCAGGAAAAGCTTCAAAGATTGTGCGGTTGAAAACAGTATAATTCAACGCTTCAAGGGCTTTCATTTCACCGCGGCATCTTGCATCTCACCAAGAAAAGTCACTTAACAGTTCACCGGTATTAATGGGAAGAATGAGTAGCTCAAACTCTGTGGAAGAAGCTCTTTCTTTGGACAAACCGTTCGCTATTTTTGCGGATGCTTGTTTTTACTTTACTGAAGCTTACGCATTTTCAAGTGGTAGAAACCTCTACAACACAGGTCAGTGAGGTAAATTAAATAAATAGAAGTTTAACATTTGGTTTAATCGTTGTTACTTTTGTTCAGGAATGAAACTTGTATTTTTCTCTCGAATGGATATAAATAAAAATCATCTGTACTCGTTTTGGACGCAAAGAAGTAGTTGAATTGTTTGTTTGTTTTGTTACGTTGTTTTCTTTGCAAGCGAACGAGTGTTTTTACTCGGCTTGGCTGGCTGTTTTTCGACCTTGGTTCCTCACAGTAGCGTTAAGAAACTTTTGCCCTTATCTTATCAACACGTAATCGCAATGAGTCCTCGTAAATATAAGCATTAAAGGGGAGACTCGAGCTCGAGTAAAAATAAAAAATCCGATCAAATGCATGTGCATATGCACTTCTCCAAATCTGACATTAAGTTGTCAAAATGCTGCCAAAACAGTCAAAACCCAGCGCGCTTCACTTCGTCAAGTCTTTAAGAGATCTTCGTCGAAAGCAGCCTGTAAACAACAATTAAGTTTCGCCGTCTTTAAACATGTCGTTTGTTTGAACCGGTAAGAATCAGCGTTTGGATGTTAAAAACAGCGAAATGGGTTGGCTGGCTGGCTGGTTTTGATAAATTTTAAAGTGGACGGGTCTGCGAGAGAAATGCTCGTTTGGTTTGGCAAGCGCTTTCTTCGTTATCTGGATGATGTTTTGCCACTGAGAATCATTAATTGAAGAAGGTTCTTCGGAAGACATGGGAAGTAACAGTAAAACCATCAAAGCACTTAAGTGTTTTGTGTAAGCCAAGGAAAGATTTTGTGGGAAATGGTTCTATTATTCAGCTCTGTCGCATTCCGAATGATTGCTGTCTCAGTGATTCCTGTTGACTGCTCTAAACGATCAGGTACGGACCTCTTTTTTGTCTTTTCTACGGACATTTATGTCAAATCTGCTAAGGAAATTTTCTAGCTTAATACAAGATAGTTTTATTACCTGTCCAATTTCTGCACCTTCTCCAAGAATCTTCGAAGAAATATTATTCATATTGTGCTTTGTTTCCTTGTAATAAGTCTTATGTTTGTTGTTATATTGTTTCTGAACCGCGGTCAATTCCTGTTGACTGCTGTAAACGAAGAGTTTGTACCCTTTATTTTTTTTTCTAGGGGCATTTATGTCAAAATAAATACCGATTTTCCTAGCTTTATCATTACAAGCTATTTTAATTACTAGCTAGTCTTGTTTAATTTCTCCACCTTCTCCTTCTTCGAGCAAACACTCGCCGGCATCGTACTTTGTTCGCTTGCAGTGTTTTTGTTTTGTTTTGTTTTGTTTTTTTGATCCGCTTTGAATCCCTTTACGCTTTCATCTCAAAGTAGTTAGACTCAAGAATGTCCGTCTTTTTTTTTTTTTTCTTTTTTGCAAACGTTTACTATCGAAAACTCTTCGTTTTCCCTGCTGCTGCTCAATTGTTTTGGACACAAATTAAACTGGCCCAAATAAACTCTTGCGAAGTTGCTCGGTGAGAGTGTGCAGCTCCGATTCTAGGCTTGGCATGGCTAAATATATATATGGCCTTCAGCTTTTCTTTTTTTAATCGCTACATAACAGACTGGAATGGTGTTCCATCGAACATCATGCATGCACCTTCTTTAAGCAGTTTTAAGTCCTATCTATTACATTATTAGTGTCAATTTTAAATCAGATGTAGCTTGTGAGTGACAAGTATGTAATTTAATTAGGTTTGCTTTGGATTACTTCATGATTTTTAGTCTCAATCTCAAATCAGGGGTGACTTGTAAGCAAGATAAGTATTTGATTTAATTTGATTACGTTAGCTTTGGGCCACGTTTAAATTTCACCTCTTAGTTTTTAGAATGTGTAATATTAGATAATATTCTTTGTATGGGAATTTAGTTTCTCCCAATTATTCTCCAGTCATGCACTTTTTTGTTTTGTATCAACTTAGTTGTATTCACATGACAAAGTATTATTAAACTTAAAACTTAAAATTAAACTTAAAGTAAGCTCTTTCTCATCAATGTACACATCCTTTGGACTTCCTCCTCCTGCATACAGTCTTTCAATTAATTTTATTAGTAGCTGGTCACACCAATCTTGTGGGATGTTTGGATGACATTTGGCATTAATGTTTAATGGAATCTCTGATGTTTGATGAAGTATGTTAAGATCAAGTTAAGATGGGTAACGGATTTCCAGCACTTTTGCGTTGATGAATCACCTTGATAGTGGTATCAACCAAATGCTCAATATATTATTATCAAGTTGTTTGGTCTTGCACTTAACTGGCCAGAAGAGCAGCTGGATTTCTTTTTGAAAACACTGTAGGTGCATTGAGTGATGAGCTTAATGTTAGCAAGCAGTTTTTTTTTTGTGATAGTAAGGTCAAGAAGTAATTGATCAAAATAAATATCTTGGTCTTAATTCATGGCATCTAAATATTTTTATTGATTTCCATGTATCTTTCTTTCATAATTTTTGTGAGGCATACATATATCCAGAGGATACACAATTTCCGATTTCTGACTATCTCATGGGAGGCTGTGGATAATTGAAATTAAATTCATTATGAAGTGATGATCTGAATCACTATATATCTGATGTGATACTGATTTCAAGGAGCAATCACCAGGCTTCTCCACCAATTTCTAGTGGCTCTAAACCATACCTAAGTAGCTAAGTATGTAACTAAGTTGCCTACAGTTGAACGGGGAAACAGACCTGTCCTTAGGTATTGCTCTAAGATGTTAAGAAATGTTTTGTTTTAAAAATTTATAGATGAAAACTAGCTTTGCAGGTTCTTTTTTACACAAGGTATTAAAGATTATTTAAAAAAAACCTACCTCAATATTTTTTTTTGTTTCTTTAACATCTCCAAACTCAGTTTGGAAAGGAATTTTTATTACCTTACTCAATAGAACGCTTGTTTTTAGGAGGGGTGGGGGTCCAAATTCGTAAAAGGGGATTCATATCTGCTAGCAGTTCTGGACTAGGGGTCCAAATCTGACCCACAAGCAGATCTGGACTGGAGGGTGCAAATCCACGTGGGTCCAAATCCACTGTGCCACTGGCTCAGATCACCTTTCCATACTATTTTCTACAGCATTGGGTCTGTAGCTTGAGTGAGGCCAGATGGGTGATATGACAAGCAGACTATATGTAAATGCCAGTAGAAAAAGAATGCTTTTGGAGCTCCGCTTTTAGGCTTGGCTAAATATATATATTATAGATTGATAATTATAAGTTCATACAGTATCTTATAAATGATATTCTATTTATCTATCTATTGGTATTATAAGTGTGTGTATTACTTCAGTTTGTCAACCCTTTATATACCATTATGATTTAAAAATACCAGACATTTCAGTATAATAAAATTTGCACATGTACTTTTTATCAAAGGATTTTATTTTTAAAGGCACATAATACCATGAGTGCCTAAAATATACCAATATTTCAACTTTATACAAGTTTCTATTCTTTACACAATAAGTGGTTCCTGTAAGTTAGATAATGCAGCACACACAAAAAGTATGTCATCAGCTAGTGGAATGACAGATAACGGCATTTCTTGTTTAAGAACTCTAAAAACTTTTATTCTTCTAATTGCCCTCTCGACATGTATTCGAACATTAGCGATTTGTGAGGTTTGTCGGACATATTTCGCACACATTTGCATGTAAGCAGCAGAACTCGGAGGAATTGCAAGATTTGCACCTATAGTCAGTAACCCCTCTCTTATTTTTAAGCCCCTGTCTGCTAGCACTAAATCATACCGCTCAATTTGGTTCAAAAAACCACTGTCTCTAACAATGTGGATGTCACTTGCCCTCCCACCATAAACAGGTGAAACCTATGACTCTGCTCCTCTAGGAGTTATTACAACCAGAAATTTAATAGTGTGTTAGTGCTTGTATTCAGACCGTAATGCCGCTGCCACATCCAGAGCTGTTGGTGTTTCTGTAAATACCTTACTACAGTCTATAATCACCCTACGCTTAGGATACATTTTCTTGAAACAATAAGGTAAGTTTTTTTTACTTGAACTTTTGAGGGCCACACAATCAATACCCCGAGCTCTCTAGCCAAAAACTTAACCCACGTTGTGAATATTGATGAAACCTGTGATGACGTAACATCAAACCTGAAGGCTACGTCTTCACCTAACAGTGCCATCCTCAACCTCATAAGTACTAATAGAAACTCTTGTTCAAGAGATAGACTTTTTGTGGGTTAATATTGCAGATGCTGCGCCTTCGAAACAATGTAATCAAATAGCATATAAATTGTTTGAGAGTTTGGTAGTCTTGTAAACATCTCACATTACTTTCTCTTCCGAGATAACTGATTTGCAATCCTGTTCAAACTTATCTGAGTAGCGTTTTCTTGCGAGAGGTCGAAAGATTGATTAGCTTTCGTTGATGACTCGATTCTTGGAGCCCTCTCTACCCTCGCTCTTTTCTTCGGAGAATGATCATTTAAATCTCGCTCACAAAGAAATAAAGTAGGAAAACTGTTTTTCAGTCGTTGGTTTCCCGTCCACAAAGTGATTGGAATAGATCCTCACTTGTTTTCCCCATTTGAAATTCGCCAGGCCTTTAAACACCTGCGATATCCAGTGTTGTTTTCTTTTTTCGTCTTTCGGGAAAGCATGTAATGTTAATTCTTTAATATGATTTCTTTTGCACAATTTAGTCGGATGTATCTTGTCATTGAAGTTTGAGCGCGCGCTGTTTTTTTGACATTTTTGACAGCTTTTTGACAACTTTATGTAAGATATTGAGACGTGCACATGAATTTCGTCGGCTTTTTTTTTCACTCAAGCTTGAGTTTCTGCCTTCAATAAAGTTATAATTTTCCCTCGCAGACACGTAGACAGCCAGCAAAAATATCCAAACGTTGATCCTTAGCGGTTCAAACAAACAAAAAAACAACAACTCGAGAATTAACGAAAGTTATAGGTCAAATTTGGGTTGTTTACAATCTTCGGACGAAGATTTCTAACTTTTTCAATCAAGTGTTTTAAAAGTGCGCTAGTTTTTAACAGCTTCGTATCAGATTTTGAGACGTGCACATGCATTTGATCGGCTTTTCCCCCTCGAGTTTCAAATTTTTGCCTTCAATTACATTAAGCTTTCAAGATCTGGGCCGTATTAGAATGAGACGAACCGAGGCACTTGCCACGGCAAAAATGTCGAATTTATGGTACTCTTTATTATTTTTTTTTATTGTGTGTTATGACTTACGAAAATGTAAAGCAGACTCTCCAGTTTCACAGTTGAGTTAAGCATTTGTTTGAGGTTCCTGTAAGAGGCCATACATTTTAAAGAGGTGTTTGTTTCCCTTTACAGGCATTGCCTCGGTAACAATTTTCACCCGGTTACGGCTCAGAAAATACAATGCCGATACCGCTAAAGATCATAAGTTTCTTCTCTTACTGTCTTCAGTTTTTTGTTTGTTTTTCCAACGATTTTCTGCTAAAATGCGAGTAGTTATAGTGGTCGGTATACCACTCAAAGGATGCCGCCATTGTCTAGGTTGTCAATCAAAAAACCCTAGCCAATCAGAGAGCAGTATTTGGTCCCATGGGACTTATTTGCATATGGGCTATTGTCTTCAGGTGTCAATTAAAGTCACGTGACTCATTAGCATAATCATGTGCATAATTAGCATAAATTAACCAACCCTAGTTTTTTCTGCTGTTTTTAACCCTAACATTCCTGACATTCTTGACATTCTTGACATTCCTAACATTCCAGGCATTGTTTCTACCCCTCATTTTTAGCCCCAGCCCTCATTTTTTTACCCCTCATTTTTCACCCCTCCGCCTATACCCCAGCCCTACCCCTCTTTATCTCCAACCCTAAGAATCATACCCCAACCCTAATTTTTTACCCCTACCCCTCATTTTTAGCCCCACCCCTCATTTTTCAGCCCCTTACCCCTAAACCCTACCATCATTTTTTAACCCTATCCTCCGTTGAGGCTCCATAGCCCAATGGATAAGGCATCTGAATACGGATCAGTGGATTCCAGGTTCGACTCCTGGTGGGGCCTATTTTTTCAACCCTAACCCTAATAGTTTCATGTCCTTACTTGCCCTTGGCTGTCCCTGTCTTGCCCGATTTGGGTAACGGAGTTGACCAATCACCGCGTTGCTGGCTCTTATAAATACTTCTGAAACTAGCCTTAGAGCCTCATTCCTCATTGAAGATGGCTTCTCGCACAACCATCATCACTACGACGGCTAACAGAGGCATGAACTCAGCGTTGGTCTCTTTGGCTATACTGCGAGGAATACCGTTCCGCTGTTACATTACTGCAGATCAGAAGTTGGCTGACACCATTACGGCTATCAAGCATGACTGGGATAAGGCTTCGGATCTGAGTTTATGGAAAATAAGCCACAGCCACAATTGTTCAGACATTGTGAGCACTTCCTATGAAGATGATGTGACTGATACCTTGTTATCTGATAGAAACATGCTCAAGAATAATTTTTGCAGTGGCAGACAGTTGTGATCGGGAAGCGTTTATGGCCTGTTTTGCAGAGGATCCAATCTTCATTCATTTCCCATATCAAGAAAGGATAGCGATCATGCGAGATTATACAGCTATTCGCGAAGCAGATATCTTGATTGTGTTCTCCAAGACATTTTCCATGCCACCTCACGATCAACCTACTATTCCAGGAAGATTAAGACGGAGCGTCAATCTGGCCAAAGAAATGAAGAAACCCATCTACTTGTATGATTTAACCACCAATACCTGGCACAGTTACGTTCACAGTTTACAGAGTGTAGTATGCCAAGTTTAGAGAGGATCACTGCTTTGCTAGGACCACAAGAGTTCCCTTTGGATAGTATGGGAAAGAAAGTGTTACTCAATCTTTTTTTTTCTTAATGTGAAATAAAACAAGACATTTTGAAGCAACACTCCGTTTTTTAATTGACAGTCTTTTACAGTTTTAACTTGACCTTGGCTTTCATAATGTTTTTAACAATGGATTCTGTCTTGTTCTTCTTCTTGAAACCATCAATGCCCTTGATCATCTTCCGATCAGCTTGCCACTTGTCCCGAAGGTTCTTGGCCTTGGAATAGTCAATGTCATGCTGTTTGGCCAGTCTGTCCAATCGGTTGATCCCCTTGTCACCTCTAGCCAGTCTTTTTTCCAGATGCGTACCTGGTCCATGAATTGATAGCCGGGCCAGTGAAATTCCACACCTGTCTTGCCCAGTAGTTTTTGGACATCGAATCCACTCCCTCTCTGTCTCTTCCTCCTCCTTCTAGTGGGATGGCCTCTCTTTCGCCGCCGGGTTCTCTTTGACTTGACTCTCGGCATGATTCGTTCAACTGTAATCCAACCACTTCTTGACCGTATCTTTTATGCGTTTTTTGGATTCGCTCACGAGTTCTTCCTTTCTTTTTTGCATGAGTTGTTTCCTGCGCGCATCCGGATCACTACCCATGGCAGAAGTTTGACTGGTGCTCGGTAGGGTACCGACCCCCGACAAAGGGGTGGGTGGAAGTTTTCGGACTTTTTTGGCTTTGCGCGTGGAGGGTGTGATCTTGGGTGTTAGTTTCATGCGTGGACGTTTGGCCTTGGCTTTGGGCATGATAGGTGTGACCAGTGACTTCCTTCTTCTGTAGGCTTTTGACTAATCCACCCACAATACTTTGCAAGGGGGGTTCGTCCGGATCGGTGCCGCTCGCCTCGCTGGGGCCCATACGTCCCTGCACCTTAAACAAGGGATTTCGGGCTTTCTGGGTCCATTGACGCAACTCGTTGGAGAGGGTCTTCAATTGAGCTTCTTTCCAGCCATCGGGTATGTCCTCGTTGTCAAGGATCATCTCTTGCTGAGCGGCTAACGAGGAAGCTTTGTCCAAGGTGGTGTCAGCCATGAGGCGTTGTTTGTACTGCTCTTGGAGGCGTAAAAGGCCGGAGAATCGGGGATTTCGGTGCTCACAAAGGCATCCATTACAGTGTCCACAGACTCTTCGATAACAGCGATGGAGATGCGGCCAAAAGTCACCGCCAGACTGATTCACCAGCAACTTGCGTCGACTCATAAGGATGCGCGACGACGCCCCAATTGACGCAGTAGGTTGGCGTGTGGAGCCAGACCATGACGTGTAATTTTTGACACGGGTACGTTGCCTTTAAGCGTGTTGAGTACGAGTTCGCTGACGGCATTGATTTGGTCTTTGTTGGCCATGCGGAACATGTGTCGGCGAGCAGCTGCGCTGCCCTCGTTCAACACCGACCGTAAGAAGGGTGCTTGTCGTTTAAATGCGTTCGCCCATGATTGTCGAAATGGTCTTTCTCCAGTGACAGGCATTTAAGTAATCCTTCGCTTGCGGTCGATTTTGTCGAGAAGCCTTCTTCACGCCCAACTGGCACCGGCGCAATACCCCCGTGGCTGCCGCTTTGCCCGCTGCTACCAGAGCTGGGAGTAGAGCTGCTAGGGGAATGACTCCTCCTTTTTTGCGCTTTCGCCGCCTCATGAGCGCGTGTTCTTCCGGCGCTTGGTACGTCTCACCAATGACAAGGACGAATGAAAAGACGGTGCTGGGTTTCCGTTTTTTTATTTCCTCCGTGTTACTCTCCGCTTGGGGGCATGGCGGGAGAGAGTGTGTACGCGAGGCATCCCTTCTTCCTTACTAAGTGACTCTAAAAAGCCTGTACCGATCGTCTGAGGCGGGGATGCAGAATCCAACATCAAAATAGCGAAAGGGCGAGCTGTTACTCGGTTGAATAACTCCACAGTTTTTTTCCACTGGTCAGGGAAAGCTTTGTAACAACACGGTGCGCAGTCCCAGTCTTATCGCGTGGATTCTTGAAGACCACCAGATACTTTGCATTGCGATTGATGGTCTTGGAAAACTTTTACAGGAGGAAACAGATCTTGTGTCAAGTAGAGAACGGTGATGTTGCGGTTGATGCGAATCTTTGGTGATCAAATCCGCACGCGCTTGTCGGCCCCTCCTTCGGCCTTGAGAAATCATCCAAGACCAATACACCACCTCCAGTGACCCCAAACCATTTGGTCAGTAAAGCGGGATCGGAAATGCCTTTGTAGAATTGAAGCCGGGCCAGTGAAATTCCACACCTGTCTTGCCCAGTAGTTTTTGGACATCGAATCCACTCCCTCTCTGTCTCTTCCTCCTCCTTCTAGTGGGATGGCCTCTCTTTTCGCCGCCGGGTTCTCTTTGACTTGACTCTCGGCATGATTCGTTCAACTGTAATCCAACCACTTCTTGACCGTATCTTTTATGCGTTTTTTGGATTCGCTCACGAGTTCTTCCTTTCTTTTTTTGCATGAGTTGTTTCCTGCGCGCATCCGGATCACTACCCATGGCAGAAGTTTGACTGGTGCTCGGTAGGGTACCGACCCCCGACAAAGGGGTGGGTGGAAGTTTTCGGACTTTTTTGGCTTTGCGCGTGGAGGGTGTGATCTTGGGTGTTAGTTTCATGCGTGGACGTTTGGCCTTGGCTTTGGGCATGATAGGCGTGACCAGTGACTTCTTCTTCTGTAGGCTTTTGACTAATCCACCCACAATACTTTGCAAGGGGGGTTCGTCCGGATCGGTGCCGCTCGCCTCGCTGGGGCCCATACGTCCCTGCACCTTAAACAAGGGATTTCGGGCTTTCTGGGTCCATTGACGCAACTCGTTGGAGAGGGTCTTCAATTGAGCTTCTTTCCAGCCATCGGGTATGTCCTCGTTGTCAAGGATCATCTCTTGCTGAGCGGCTAACGAGGAAGCTTTGTCCAAGGTGGTGTCAGCCATGAGGCGTTGTTTGTACTGCTCTTGGAGGCGTAAAAAGGCCGGAGAATCGGGGATTTCGGTGCTCACAAAGGCATCCATTACCAGTGTCCACAGACTCTTCGATAACAGCGATGGAGATGCGGCCAAAAGTCACCGCCAGACTGATTCACCAGCAACTTGCGTCGACTCATAAGGGATGCGCGACGACGCCCCAATTGACGCAGTAGGTTGGCGTGTGGAGCCAGACCATGACGTGTAATTTTAGACACGGGTACGTTGCCTTTAAGCGTGTTGAGTACGAGTTCGCTGACGGCATTGATTTGGTCTTTGTTGGCCATGCGGAACATGTGTCGGCGAGCAGCTGCGCTGCCCTCGTTCAACACCGACCGTAAGAAGGGTGCTTGTCGTTTGATGCGTTCGCCCATGATGTCGAAATGGTCTTTCTCCAGTGACATGGCATTTAAGTAATCCTTCGCTTGCGGTCGATTTTGTCGAGAGCCTTCTTCACGCCCCAACTGGCACCGGCGGCAATACCCCCCGTGGCTGCCGCTTTGCCCGCTGCTACCAGAGCTGGGAGTAGAGCTGCTAGGGGAATGACTCCTCCTTTTTGACGCTTTCGCCGCCTCACTCGGCGCGTGTTCTTCCGGCGCTTGGTACGTCTCACCATGACAAGGACGAATGAAAAGACGGTGCTGGGTTCCAGTTTTTTATTTCCTCCGTGTTACTCTCCGCTTGGGGGCATGGCGGGAGAGAGTGTGTACGCGAGGCATCCCTTCTTCCTTACTTAAGTGACTCCAAAGCCTGTACCGATCGTCTGAGGCGGGATGCAAATCCAACATCAAATAGCCAAAGGGGCGAGCTGTTACTCGGTTGAATAACTCCATCAGTTTTTTCCACTGGTCAGGGAAAGCTTGTAACAACACGGTGCGCAGTCCAGTCTTATCGCGTGGATTCTTGAAGACCACCAGATACTGTGCATTGCGATTGATGGTCTTGGAAAACTTTCCAGGAGGAAACAGATCTTGTGTCAAGTAGAGAACGGTGATGTTGCGGTGATGCGAATCTTTGGTGAACAAATCCAGCACGCGCTTGTCGGCCCCTCCTTCGGTCATGAGATCATCCAAGACCAATACACCACCTCCAGTGACCCCAAACCATTTGGTCAGTAAAGCGGGATCGGGAATGCCTTTGTAGAATCGAATCCCGTGTTTTTTCTGTAAGACGTCAAAGCGAGGTTGCCAACGATCGTAAGCATACACGATACGTTTGGGTTTGGTAGCAAAGATGGAGGGGTGACGTAACCATCGATCCACCAACGTGGATTTTCCAGAGCCCGAAGGTCCGGCCACGATGACGCTGCTCGGTTGTCGAATCATCGTTTGCCCCGGTAATATTGCACATTGTCTTTTATGCCTTTGAAGGCTTGCTTGCCCAGTAAGAGGCCCAGCGAACCGAAGGAAGGGGCGGGTCCGGACAAAAACATACTGGCCACTTGAGCGATTTTGTCAATCGTACGGGGTTGGGTTCGCCTGTACAAAGCACCCCCTCTTTGCTTTCGTTTGACAGCTCGCTTGCGCGATCTCCTCTTCACTGTCTTGGACATGACTGATGACATGTGAACCGAGTTTTACCTTATGTTGTTGGGGGAAAAAACATTTTTTGGTAGAGACGAGGGCTAGCTTGCTGAATAGCGTCTTGAACGGCCTCTCGGAGGGCCGTGTCCAATCCATAGTGAATGTAATGCAGCATGTCATTCCAGGCCCGTTTGGCAGCCAATTGACGCAACTGTTGAAGATGAAACCCATCCCACTGAGATTCACCGACGATGTTTTGGTAATAGTCTTCAGGAAAAAAGAGCGTAATAATCCGCTTCTAGCCTGGCCAAGGCCAGGAAGACCTGACGTTCACTGTGACGGGTGTTCATCACACAGAGAAAATGAATACAAACGGTGGTTGCAACCTCTTTTTTAATTACACATCACTAATGTAATCCATTACACGTCATGAAAGCTTGACGACTACAATTGGTCTGTTGACGAGCATCGTAGGGTCGTCCATCCACGGACAGTTCTCGTTGCACCGTTCCTTTCAACTCGTTGGCCACTCGGACGTCATTGGAGACGAGATCTGGGCCCCATCTAGCCATAAAGTCTGTTAAAGAGGCACCTCGGGCTTTGGCTTTCAGGTAGGTCAAGGCGTAATGACCGCACGTCTGACTGTCCAAGGCTTGCAAGCTCTGATCTGTGCTCACCAAGTATTTCCACTGTCGCAACCATTCTTGCAACGTGGGATCATTTTAGTAATGCAAGGGTAATCCGTAACTGTCAAAGACTTCGCACACATTGTCTCGAGTCCACACCCCTAACCAATGCTGTCCCGGTTCCGAGATGGATCCGTGTTGACGATGTAAGCCTGGGGTGCACGCGACTTCTGAGCGTTCATGGGTAGCTGATCGGCGGCAAAGACGCCTTGAAAATATCTGCGTAGAGGTGGGTCGTGAATGCTCAAATAACGGAGCACTTCGGTGTTCAGTGGTACAAATTCCATTCTCAGTGATCCAAGTTGTATTTGACTCCACCCAGAGGATTGATCTCAAATACGTTTTCTTTCTCGCTCAACACCAATACGGTGATGTTGGTGGTGGTGGCTTCAGCAAATTTGATCTCTAAGCGCACGTTACCCGTCTGTGGTGGGTTGCGGTGAGCACTGGCATTGGGACGGTCGTTGGGCACGTTATTAAACACGAACAGGGTGCACGATTTTCCCTCGCCCCAGTCTTCTGGTTGAATGATGGGAAGCTCATCTTGTTCGGAGTTGAGAGCCGTGAGGAGACGATCGTAGCCCAGCAGGTCAGTGCTGCCTTTTTGTCCAGCGGTGTTGCTCAATTCCAGGGGTTTGTAAGGGTAATCTTCACCATTCACAATCTGTCGGAGGAGGAGACGTTCAGACGTTCGTAAGCAAACGGGTAGCGGTCAATGGCTCCGTTGAAATTGCTCGTTCGCATCAAGGCCACCACCACGCGATCCGGTAATCTACCCATGAACACTTCATTCTTCTTCCCACGTGTGTTGCCCGTAGGGATGACATACGTACGCAAATCGGTCCTCACCACGGTACTTGTACTTGACAATTGTGCTCCTTATCTCTTTTCTTCTTCAGCTCCAAAAACACGGAGGAATTCAAGGTGTATTTTCGCAGCATCAGCGTGACTTTGATGTCGTCTTGCGTGTGTTGTGATGTATGGGTATTTCTTATCCGTCAAATTGCCTTTGTTGGGGTCCCGTAGAGATAGATGGTATTGGGATTCAAGTATAATTCCAACTCGATGCCCACCCCAGGGACCAAAGCCTTGCCACTACGGAACGGGGCTAGGTGCGGTTTGATCACAAAGGTCTGCCATCGTTTTCCCGCTACTGTCTTGGTTAAGGTCTCCAAGACTTTGTAACCATCACTCTCGTCCTGCTGTCTAATGTTGTCCGTGTCGGCTTGGTCAGTAGCTATAGTCGCAGGCACATTGAGCGCACCGTTGATCCAGCCTTGGGGTCTGAGCAGAGAATCCCCTTCGTCTTTGGAACGGTTGATGAGCGTTTCCAGCATGGCTTTGTGATGGTACTGATTGGTGTCTTTGGTCATCAAGGCTCCGTTCAGTTTCAGAGTCATTTGTTTGAAGATGGAATGACCGAAATTGTTGACGATGGTCATGTTGCGCGTGTCCGTGGCATTACTGATGGCTCTTCCCACTTCGATGCCAGTGTACCCTGTGTGTGGATGGTTCAAACGCACCTCCACCACCAAACGGCTCTGACTCAAATCCACAAAATCTTCCGAGGGTGCTACGGAGAAGGTGATGGGATCGATTCCCGTAAAGGCTGGTCGGTAGGGTACATCCCGTTTGGCCTTGTAGCGATAGTCGATGGATGGCAGGTCGAAGAGATTCAGGGACATGATGCTTTCGGTCGTCACTTCAACGCGTTTTGTGACGAGTGCTGCAGTGTCGTGGATTTTTATGTCGTCGTCGTGGAGGGGCTGTGCGACCTCTCAAAGAACCACCCCGTTGTCTTTTCACCCGGGGCGCAGGGGGTGTCATCCACTCCAAAGGTACGCTCTTACCCCACTTGTAGGGAGAGTAGAATCGACCCACGGCAGGTTGGTGAGGGTTCACGCGGAGCGTCTTTTGAAATCCTCCAATCACCATCGTTTTAATCGAAAATGTCTTTGAAGCGTTTGACGATGCCTTTATAGGTTGAGGCGGCCTTTCGCTTGGTGGCCCGGCCTGCCAAACGGGCTCCCATCCCTGGGGCTTTCCTCTTCAAGGTGTTGGTCAATGTTCTTCCACTGGTGCGTAAGGCATCGCTCACGTTCATGCCACCATCGATCTTGCTCAACACTTCTCTCCCCGCCTGCAGCACGGTGGGTCCGGCCAATTGCACCAAATCTTCTGCAAATCCATCACCCGTTTGAAGGGTGCAGTAGGGATTCCACCCTGCACCTGCCTGAGACAGTTCGGGAGTGTGGTAACGCGTCAAAGCTCCTCCTCGCATGATTTTCACCTTCGAGTGACTCGTAGACGCCCCTTCTCCTCTTTCTTATGCAGTCTTCTTTCTCAGGAGAACGGTGACGATGGTCTTGCCAGCGTCAAACGTGGCTAACGCCCCCGACTGCGTAGCGATTTGCACCTCCACCGTCTCGATGTTATGCGTACGAACCGGCATCCACTGTAGACGTAGCGGTTCGACCAACCGTCGACCGTGCACGCTATCGTCCAGGAAAATCTCTCGCAACAACTGATGCTGTTGATTGCCCACAAAACTGCTCTCCACTAGATCCGTGTAGACAAACAGCGAGTGACTCGTCTTCTTGCGTTCGAAGGAAGCGTCGACATTGTAAATGTGCCATTCAAACTCTTCGTTCAAGTGCATGTAACCGTCGACCAACTTCCACGTGGGGACATCATTCGTTAGAAATTCGCCCTTGGTTGGAGCATTCTGACGAGGCGGATCATGCGTAGGATCTCGAGGTAGATTGTAACTCACATTAGGTCCCATCGATCGACCATCCTGCGACAACACACCAAACAACTTGACGATGGATTCGTGAAAGAGGAGAGCATTGGCATACCAACGGCGAGGTAGAATCACTTCATCGCCCTTGATCCACTCCAGATAGGGGTTCCAGCGGGAGTCAAAAATGCTGAAACGTTTTCCATTGTCCTACGTTGAAGTTGACGCAAATCTCGTTGATCTTTCTGGTGGCTAGGGCAATCAGTCGCTGCCAGAATTGTCTACCGCTCACCACAGGGTGGTCCTCGGTCATGATTTCTTTCAGTCGAATCGACAAAACACCATTGATGGTGTGAGACTCGTCCATCCGTTGGTAATACATGATGTTTTTCAAGATGACCGTCTCGGGATCGATGCCCACGAGTTTCCAATCGTGTCTGGAAGCGCTGGGGCAGGAAACGCTCAGCAAGCAGGCTTCCCAACTTCCATCGGCTAGTCGCAAGGGTCGTTGCAAACGTAAAGTGAAGGCACTGTTGGTGTTTTGAGCAAACTCGTCGGTCGGATCGCTGATCAATGTGAGACGGTGCGACGTCATGACGATGTGATGTCCACACTTACCTACGTTCACTTCTTATGAGTTGTTGTTGGGATCCAACTGTCGTACTTGGCCGGCCACCCTTTCCAGCGTACCAACATGCGACCTTTCTGACGTTTGAGGATTTTTTCCACGCGGAACAGATCGTCATCCGACACGTTCACCTTTTGCAAATCTTGGGCGTAAAAGGTACCTTTTACGGGTGTGTTGTCCCATTCTTGTATCTTGTAAGTAATGGGTCGAAGGTGACGGTCAACGCTCGAGACCTGAAAGACTTCTTCCGTCCACCCAGGCAAGTACCCCTTGCCAAAAGCTTTGTGTTTCTTGTTGAGACGCACGCGATCCCCCACGCGTAAGATCTTGCGCACCTTACCCCTTTTCAAGAATTTCCCATACAAACGTTCGAACAGGGCGGGGGCGTTTTGCTCTGTCACCTCCACGGGTGCCATACCTAGACTGCGATGAGGCGTTCGATTGTACTCGTCGATCAGATCTTTCAAGACGTCCACGTACTTTAACGTGTTGTGCGCCGTAAAGTAGCGATACATCCTCTCTTTCAGGGTTCGGTGCCAACGTTCCACCACAGCTGCTTTGGCATCTCCCGCGGTCGAGAAATGGTGCCACCCTTTGTTTTTAAACCAAGCCTGCACCCATTTGTTGTAAAACTCCTTCCCTCGTCCGTTTGCACGCGCAGTGGTTGAAAGGGGTAGAGCGTTTGGGCTAGGCGATCCAAGGCTCGCACCATGTCGGGTCCGCTCTTGCTGCGGAGAGGTTCGGCCCAGGCGCGTTTGGAAAAGACGTCGATCACCGTCAACAAATACTTGTGGCCTCCATTCCAACGTTTCAATTTCTGCATATCCACCAGATCCATCTGCCACTGCTCGTCGGGACCAAACACCAAGGTGGGGGAGGTGGGGAACCGTCGTCGTCGCGGTTTGTGTAGCGTGTGACTCAACACACTTTGCAGGATGTGTTCTGCTTTGGCCACAGACAGACCATTGGCTTTGGCAAAACGTTCAACGCCACCCAACGAACCGGGTCGAGTGGGATCATTGTACTTATCGGCCCACGATCGATCACTCTTCTTCTTCTTACGGACCATCACGCTCGTATACCTCGATTGAAGGTAGGGTGACTGCGTTTACACTTCACCCAATGCTCACGCCCCTTTTTGTAGCCGTAGGTGTTGCACAACCACCAGGCAAAGACTAGGTAACGCCCCCAATGGTGCCCCTCGGCAAAGACGTGGGTCATGACGACAAAAGGATCAATGCTATTAGCATCTACCTCGTCCAGCATCTGTAGAAACCTGGAGGCATTGCGGAAACACCCCCTCAAATGTTGAATCACCCACCACTCCAAACGAATTAATGCACTCTCAGTCATAATGGCAAAAAAATGGTGTTTTTTAATGCTAACTCAAAAACCTATTTTACAAGAAGTGTGAATGGGACACATATGGGAGTATGTGTGAGCATGCGTACATGTTCATTCCAACAGTTGCTGGCTACGCGAGAAGGAGTGTATGGGTCTCGGTTGACCAGGGTAAGGTTCGTTTCGCACCCTTCGAATCATTCTGTGCGCTACATTACGTCGAAACTCTTTGTATCGAGCTTCTCGAGGGTCACTGTCACTTGTGTCCATTCTGGCTTGATCGAGCAACCACTGTCTTTGATCCTTCGTCAGTGTAGACCACCGATCCCTACCATTCAAAGGTACGGCCTCTTGCCTGGGACAGAAGGGGGCTGAGTCCACCCATTGAAAGTATTTGCAAGGGTTTTGGTCACGCTTCCTAGCACAAGTCAAGTACAATCGGTTAGGATTCTTGGCAGAACGGCTCAATTTCAGGAAAGGTCTGCGTTCGCACTGGCACGTTAGGGCAAACCACTCTTTTTTCAACTCGGGATGAGCGTGGGCGAGTCCTTCGAGGACAACTTGGGCATTGTCTGTGGTCGTGAACGTGACACATCCTTCCATGGGACATTTCAGACACACGCTCCCATTCTCACGACCCAAGGTACTTTTGATAACGTACAGAGTGCTGCCATCCATGGGGCACTTTTCTTCTCTGACATCTCCTTCTTGCAACACTTGGATGACGTCTTCTTCTGTCAGAATCGGTAAGGGTTCAGCGTCAACCTCCAACAAGGCGGACAGGGCATCGTTCAACTCTCGTCTGTTCTCTTCGCTCATAGACATGGTGTCGTCTTCTTGTCTCCCCAATCGAGTGATGCTTTGCTGAGATCCTGACCTTCTTTTATACCCAAAAAACGTGACGTCAGTTTTAATGAACCGTGGGTTGAGCTGACCAATCACGGTGTTTCATGCCCTTATTTGGTAAGAGCTTGGCGTCGGTTAAGCGTGGCTGGCCTCTGCTTGCCCGTGGCTTGTCCCTGGCTTGCCCGTTGGCTTGTCGGTTCTTGTCCATGGCTTGTCCGTTCTTGTGATTCCTCTATCCTAAGGTAGTGTACACTTGTCACAAAGTTCTCCGTCCATGCAATGATCTAAGACGTCCGTGCAACGTGGGCACAACATCAACCGTCTTAGTTGACAAACCGTCTCTTTTAAACGATCATTCTCTTGTTGTTGCTTTTGTAGTTTTTCGGTGAACGCCTCGTTGTTCTCGTTGGCTTCTTGTAATAGTCCCGTCACGATGGTTAGGGTTGACATGGCCGCTTTTTCGCGTTTGCTTAAAGTTTCATTTTCAGTGAGAGTCTCTTCCAAGACCTTTGTCAGATTATTCAACGCTGTAGACAGCGATACACATTTGGTAGACTCTTCCATCCTAAGGGTAAGACGTCTTTTTTCCGAATGACTGCCTTGGACCCAGTTCCATTGTTTTAAGTCCATTCTTGCCCCTGTCTTGTCCTGTCTTGCCCGGCGTCTTGTCCTTATTTGGTATGAGCGTGGCGTCGGTTTCATCGGTCGATTAACCATGGCGTCGCTTGCCACTGTCTTGTCCTGTCTTGCCCGGCGTCTTGTTCTTTGTTACCTGTGTCTTGTCCTTGCTTGCCCGGCGTCTTGTTCTTGCTTGCCCGGCGTCCTGTCCTTATTTGGTCATGGGATAGACTACAAAAAGCGCGTTCCCACTGCAGTCCACATCAGTTCCAGCGTGAAGCCTCAGGATCTCAGGTAACTATGACTCGCTTTTGCCTAGTGGTTGTGATACATGGGTTCCGTTTGAAAAGCGGTTATAGCGTCCGAGAGATGGGTATGGCAGACCCCGAAGGAAGACCTATCATTCTTCACCGATTTCTTCCCACTACTACCACGGACGTCGATGCCAGCGACGAAGCCCTCATCTCCCAAGACAGACGTTCGCATGGACTCTGTTTTGATCCAAAACAAGTGAAAAACCGTCACCATCCGTCCCAGGTCCTTCCTCTGCTGAAACGCCAGTGGCAAGCCAAGCGCACTCCCACACGTCAGAGCATTGCCATTTGCGCTGACCCCCAGTTATTGGACGAGTGGAAGGAACAGGACCTACCAACCTTGGAAGAATACCCGCTGTGGTCGTTTGTCAACAAACCCATCGGTACGGCCAACGTGTGGAACGTAAGGGAAATACACAACACGTGTAACGACCACTCCTACGGAGCAGGCAACGTGTGGCATGACCATTGCGCTCGCATCTTGAGCGTAAAATTGGCCAACGCACTGAACGATACCCTACCCACCCTGGAAGAAGTCAATCGTCAACGTGTGCTGTGGCAGAGACGGTGTGACGATTTATTGGACAAACTGTTGTGCGATTATTGCATCCTGGAGAAAGATGAAGCCTACGGCCGCGGAGAGGGGTTAGACTGGCGACCTAGCGATTGTAGTGATTGTCGCGCTATTCGCTGGATTCTGGAAGAACACGTCTCTGACGAACACGACCCCCACCACTTACACTAAGTTACGATGACGAGCAACCCGAGACCATGTGGCGTTGGTACCCCACTCATCCTTTCTTTCTCCTTCCGCAGACTAACTGACTATGATTGGTCTACCCATGGATGACGGACGGCAAATCATCACCTCAGGAGGTGCCTCGGGCGTGGACACGTACGTAGAACAATGTTGCCTGGCTACCCATCGTTCGTGTCGAGTGCTCCTTCCACCCTGCCACCCTAGGGCCAAGTACCTCGCCCCACTATCCCAAGCAGAGATGGATGAAGGTCGCGAGACGATACAGCTAGCCGCCATCGACCTCAACCGATCCTTTTCATCCCCCATCACCCTACAGTACCTAACGCGCAATTACCATGTGGTCAAGGACGCCACCCTGGTGCTAGTGTTGAGTTTCTTTGACAACAAGGGAGGTGTGGTGGGAGGTTCGGCCTGGGCGATGGCTATGGCCATTCGACTTAACAAACCTTTGTACTTCTTCGATGGTGTGAGCGGTGCCTGGTTTTACTGGCAACACGGGGCGTTTGTTGCCTGTCAGAGTTCTGCCATGTCAGACGATTTGATAGCCCCACCCACCCTGGAGAGTGACCACGTGGCCATTGCGGGCACCCGCGAACCCAATGACCTCATCGTACAAGCCTTAAACACTCTCTTCAAACTCTGACTTTGTTTTTTTTCATTGGTTTCAGAGGGGTGTGTCTATGCATCGACCTGGACGGTTTTCGTATTCGTAACAAGTTCATCGTGCGCGAATTGGGTGGAGTGATGGGGAACAATCCAGTTGTTTTCATTACACGCACGACATGCACTACGAGGATCTATCCTACCAGGACAAAAAAACGGTCAACTATGCGCGACGCCATGTGCATGGACTCACTTTTCGACCCAACCCCCAAGAACATCGCTACTTTGGTTTACACTCACAAGATGAATTGGAAGAAGACTTGGCTTTCTTATACGAGCTAAATGCCACTCGCGACAGTCCTGTGGTGGCTTACAAAGGAGGGCAATTGGAAAAAGACTTATTAAACAAACTGAACATTCCGAGCGTCAACTTGGAAACCCTAGGTTGTCCCAAATACGATGAGTTGAGAAAAAACAAACCGCAGCGCAACTGCGGTTGTCATAGAGGCTCTCGCGCTAATCATTGCAGCATGGCCGAATGTCGCTTGTTCATGGAGTGGTATAATGTAAATCAATTAACACAAGAGCTAGAGTTAAAACTGTAAAAATACGTTTTATTGTTAATAAACAAAATTACACATAAAAATTGTCTCTTCACAACTGCATCAGCCATGGGACCAGTCCATTAGCGTCCAATCGCCCTGCTATTTGCACTTGAACCTCCCTAAACCAATCGGTAAGCGCTCGTTGTTCGTCACGCACCCCCAGTTTCCTCACATCGGCAACCTACAGAACAAGTCAAAGATAATCTTCTAATTCGTCCAATGCTTCATAACTATACCATCCAATGTCACTGACCGTTTTAACATCAGGAGGTAAACGACCCGAAGGGGTAGGTGCCAGTCCCACTCTGCCTGGTCTGAATGGATAATGGCGTTGAATAATCACGCGCTGGATTTCCACGTAAATGTCACGCAAAATCTCTCGCGGTACATCGCGACTCTTGTGAAAAGGTAGGGCCTTCACGTGAGCCTCCAATGACATGCCTCGATTTCTCAGTACGCACCACGAACACACCCAATCGCACCGTTCCATCTGCGTGACCATCCAAAAGATCCGCAAATGCCGACCCCTTCGCTCGCACACGGCTCTCACCAACCCGGTTGAAGGACAAATGCAGACGCCCCGCACATTTCGCACATCACCGCAAGACATTGGAAACGGGGATCTACATGTCCAGGGACTCTTGCCAACACTCCCCTCCCACGGTGCATTCAACTACGGAAAAAAATGACACAACACCGATGTGAACCAACACTCCGATTTTTAATGACAGATAAGAATGACAATACAAAAATGTTAATAATCAAAGTCTTTCTCTATCAGCGGACAGGCCTCGAACACTTCTTCTTCCCCCCAATGTTCATCCACAAACTCCATCCACTCCCAATAAATGCCTGTTTTCATTCGTTCCAGCTTTATAGAGAGATGTAGCACGTTCTCGTAATCAGCAAGCATTTGCCCCGTGGGGCATGGTAACATCCCCACACTGTTCAATTTAGCTACTTTGTAATAGTGAGGCTGAAAATAACGCAACAGCGTCATTTGCATGTCTAAATACAACTGGCGAAGCAACGCCCTATCGTTTGGATGTTGTTCCAGGTCAAATACAAATCTCATTCCATCCAACGAAAAACATTGTTTTAAACGAGTACACCACGGGCAATACTCCTCACGGAGTTTCAGCGCAGGTTGGAATATGTGAAATGTATTCCTAATGCTCAGTTCCAAGGTGGTTGCACTTCATCTAACCACGAGCGCAACCTCACTACACCCCCATCTTCTTCCGCGACGGCGCACACCGTACGGGTCAAAACGCACATGACAATGCCTTTACGGTTTAAGTGTTGGTTGGGGGTCACACACTTTTCCATACGTCCACCCCAAATGTCATTAATCTTTAAGGGAAAAGAAAAAAACACAGTCACCCCACTGTCCAGAACCTTTTTCTCCACTCGTACACGTATTCTCACACACACACACACACACACACACACACACACACACACACACACACACACACACACACACACACACACACACACACACACACACTTCGCTCCTAGACGCACTGCACATAAAAAAGACTATTTACCTTGCTGATGCGGTCCCTCCATTCCAACCAATATTTGCGCTCCATAATTTTGTCCTGCACCTCCAGGGGAAGCCAATGTCCAAAGGGTAGATTATTCATGTCAATAAAACGAAATGGTGTTGACATCCATCGCTGAGTCTGATCTTCTCCTCTATGCCGCTTGTAACATTCTAACACAACTTCTCCATGAACACGTTTCTGTGCCATTTTTCTTCTGCTCTCTCCAAAACCACTGCAAAGAATGTTTGCATGTTGCGCTTTTTTTATATAACCAAACTTAGCGTCGTTTGAGCTGAGCGTGGCGTCGGTTTCCTCGCTCGATTGACCATAGCGTCAGTTAAGCTGACCAATCGCCACGTTTTGTAACCTTATTTGGTAAAAAAGTGGAGGGTTGGTTGGTAATTATGCAACCTGGTTTGAGTTGAATTTGCATCGCATGTTGAGACTAGTTCTGACATTCTCGGAAACAACACAATAGAATCATCCAGGCATAGGTCGTGTCTTTTGTTTGAATTCCTGGAAAGACCACAATAGAATCACCCAGGCATACCTCGTGTCTTTTGTTCAAATTCCTAGAATTGAGTGCTCACTCGCGCGCGCGCGACTTAGAATTGAATTAGCTGTAGGGATATGGAGAATTAGGTAAAACACTAAGTAAAAGAGAGTGCGATGTCAAATAAATGTAACAGGGGGAATTGTGTATAATTGGTTATGAGCTTTCATGAGATTTGGTGGCAGTGAAAACTACCGTTTTTTTCTTCTTCTCGTCCAGGGTCGGTGCGTTCGTCAGGATAAAATCCACTCAGCCTTCCACGCTCACATTGCAGCCATGGCTATGACTCTGCGACAGTGCGGACACGTTACGGGTTGTGACACCGGGATTCTTATCGCGTAGTCAAACATACACTTCTTGTGTATCTTCACTCCACAGCAAGTGTAGGTTGTGGGTCGATCGATCCGTAATCTTCGGTAACCATCTCGCCATCGTTTTCTCACACACAGACAAATGATACATGGAGTTGAAGTCATCTTGTAGAGCTTTGAATCGAATGTGAATGGACTGATGATAGGATTGCTGATTTTCTAAAAAAGCGTCGGTTTCATCGCTCGATTGACTTGACCAATCAGAGCGTTTTGTGACTATATTTGGTCATAGCGTCGGATGAGCTGACCAATCACAGCATTTTGTGACCCTATTTGGAGTGGTTGATGTCATCAGAGCTGACCAATCGTAGCGTTTCTTGCCCTTATTTGGTTCTCGACGTCGTTTTTTCGCTAGATTGACTCTGTTTAACCCTTTACAATTCGTGCCCTTGGCTGCCCTTGGCTTGCCCTGGTTTGCCCTTGACTCGCCTTGACCTGCCCTTTCTAACCCTTTACGCCATTGACCACTCGTTGGCTTACACTATAATTTATTTATCTCTCAGGAGTGACGGAAATTAAGGAGAACGCGTAAAGAGAACGGAGAACGCAATGGCATACATTCGATTTTATTTTCACGTTGGAGTTTTGTACGTGTCAACGTTTTTTAATTATGCGAACTCGTTCGAACTGAATTTGCATGACATGTTAAGACTAGTTCATTGTGCGGATCCATTCATGCATCGTATCTTTTGTTCGAATTCCTAGAAATGAGCGCTCACTCGCACGTCTCTTCTCGGAAAGAACACAATAGAACACGTGAAAGAGCACGTGAAAGAACGTGATGGGTGACCTTGATTGACCGTCACGTGGGCTGAGCTGACCAATTGTAGCGTTTCATACCCTTATTTGGTCATGGCGTCGCTTTGAGCGTCAGGTAAACCACGCGGTAACGCTCAGGTTAGTCAGTCTTCGCGAAACCATCGAGCAGGGAGCTGCGTGATTCAAAGAGAGCACTGTAATTTATCGTGTCAGCAAATTGAACCGCGATTTTACTGCGTGTTCTGTGTAGTTAGATTTTTTATCGATCCACGATTGACTGTGTGAATTCTACGCCCGGGAGGCATAACATCGTTGGTGAGTATGAGCTTCTTTGCTACAAACGTTCACTCGTTGTTGAGTTGAGCGAATGATGTTGAATCGACTCGATTTGAGTTGATTTTGATTGTATGTTTGCAATGGCGTTCTCGCTGTTGACTTTGAATGATGTTGAATTGAATGATGATGAGTTGTATGTATGCAATGGCGTTTTCGCTGTTGAATTGAATGATGTTGAATTGAATGATGATGAGTTGTATGTATGCAATGGCGTTTTCGCTGTTGAATTGAATGATGTTGTATGTATGCAATGGCGTTTTCGCTGTTGAATTGAATGATGTTGAGTTGTATGTATGCAATGGCGTTTTCGCTGTTGAATTGAATGATGTTGAGTTGTATGTATGCAATGGCGTTTTCGCTGTTGAATTGAATGATGTTGAGTTGTATGTATGCAATGGCGTTTTCGCTGTTGAATTGAATGATGTTGAATTGAATGATGTTGAATTGAATGATGTTGAATTGAATGATGTTGAATTGAATTTGCTGAGTCAGTTGAGTCGAAATTTGCATGAACAATCGTGGTTGGGACTAAAGAAATTCTCGGAAACAACACAATAGAATCATTCAGGCATAGGTCGTCTCTTTTGTTGGAATTCTCGGAAAGACCACAATAGAATCAATCAGGCATACATCGTGTCTTTTGTTTGAATTCCTGGAAAACTAGTTGCTCGCTCGCTCGCGTAGGAAAAAAATAAAGTTAGCAAACCCACGCGATCCCGCAAGGGGAAGTTCATGTGGTTTTAGCCACACGCGAGATTGCTTGGCGGGTGATATGTACGAACGCTCTGTCATCATATACTTGCACCTCGTGGAGTCAACTCGTCCCTTCGTGGGACGAGGTTTTTACGACAAAGACGAACGTTTCGCGTGGGCTGATTGGCATTGTTCAAAAAAATCATTCGGGTTTCTGTCGGATTTTCTGTCCGGTTTCTGTCGGGTTTTTATCGGGTTTCTGTCGGGTTTCTGTCGGTTTTCCATAGGGTTTCTGTCGGGTTTTTTTCGAGTTTCTGTCGGGTTTCTGTCGGGTTTTTGTCGAGTTTCTGTCGGGTTTCTGTCGGGTTTTTATCGGGTTCTGTCGGTTTTCCATCGGGTTTCTGTCGGGTTTCTCTCGGGTTTTTGTCGAGTTTCTGTCGGTTTCTGTCGGGTTTCTGTCGGATTTTCTGTCCGGTTTCTGTCGGGTTTCTGTCGGTTTTCTGTCGGTTTTCCATCGGGTTTCTGTCGGGTTTCTGTCGGGTTTTGTCGAGTTTCTGTCGAGTTTCTGTCGGGTTTCTGTCGGGTTTCTGTCGGATTTCTGTCGGATTTCCATCGGGTTTCATTCGGGTTTCTGTAGGGGTTTCCATCGGATTTCTGTTGTGTAATGGGGTCATGTCTTTTGTTGTTAGACAATGGCCAAACGTGTTGCAAGTCAACCCCTCGATCTCACAGAGAGCGATGACGAACTGAATGAGGTCATGGACTTTTACGAAAGTGCACGACTGGCCGATGGACCGCTCTTCCCATTCAGTTCAATCCCATAGGAGCAGACGACGTTGGAGAAATGTGGTCATAGGTCAGCAATTCAACGCCGTCATCCGACAGCTTCGCCCACCCGCCCCCGAGGACAACCTGGGAAGAGCCTTAATGGACGCCTTTTTACGTGCCATCCAGACCGAGCTGGAGAGTCTCGATACCCGTGGAGAGGACCGAGTGAATTTCACGCTGCAAGCCCCTGGTTTCATCCATGCCTACCAGTCGATCAATTTCCGGGTGGAGGAAATTGTTCAGCGCTCACCACGGTTGGAGGAACTGCTTCATCAGTTGGCAGCCAAACTGAACTCCAATGAAGCTTTAAATATCCAGGAGGGGTTACAGGCCACTTTCAACCTGGTCAGAATGCCTCAACGCGGTGGGCGGGGAAAAAGAACAAATCCGGGCAACAAATGCCTCAACGAGGTCAATAAGCGGAAGCGGTGTATTATACCAATCCGTAATGACGACGAGCTGTGTTGCGCCCGCGCCATTGTGACCATGCGGGCGCACTGTCACCGCGGTGAGGGTGATGCAGAAGCGAGTGATTGGAACAATTTATGCAACGGTCGACCGCTGCAAGGCATCCTGGCCGACACCCTGCATAGACAAGCCGGTGTACCTTCCGGACCCTGTGGGTATGAGGAACTCCAACAGTTCCAAGATGCTTTGGGTCCCCACTACCAGCTCTTGGTCATGTGCAGGGCCAAACCCTTTATGCTAATCTTTAAAGGTCCAGAGGCACCGCACCAGATCCGTCTTCTAAAATCAGATCACCACTACGATGGCTGCACGTCCTTTCCCGGTTTTGTCAACCGCAGCTATTATTGCACCCTGTGTGAGAAAGGGTATAATGTGGAAGAC
The DNA here is from genome assembly GCA_016490735.1 of Pachyseris speciosa. Lineage (NCBI taxonomy): Eukaryota > Metazoa > Cnidaria > Anthozoa > Scleractinia > Pachyseridae > Pachyseris > Pachyseris speciosa. Next base: position 120,606 of record JAEMWC010001443.1, read on the forward strand.
GCCGAGCACCATCCCTGTGAAGGTCGGGTGTGCCGAGGTTGCCAGCGAGCAGACTGCCCAGATTACCGACGGGGACAACGACCTCACGAAGAATGCCCTCTCTGCCATTGTCTCTTCTATGGTGCTGACTGTTTACGCCACCACACCTCCATTGGTAGATGCCAAAAAATCAAAACCTGTCTGAGCTGTAAAGCCAAATATACAGTCAACAAGCGTAAACCACATCGGTGTGGCTTCGCTCAATGTCCCTGCTGCAGTGAAATGGTCAAAATCAGCGACCATAAATGTTACATACAACCCATCAACCCTGAGGAGGATACATCCTTCGAGACCATGGCTGAATGGAGAGCAGCGCGACGACAGGCTGAAGTCCAAAACAAGAAGGTTCCCCCACCTCCACCCCTCCTGGTGTACGCGGACATCGAGGCTCTTCAACTTCCCGATCGGACCTTCCAACCCATCCTTCTCTGTTACAAGGCTGATGATGACTACCGAATCCGCGACCTTTATGGAGACGACTGCTGCCTTCGCTTTTTGCATGCCCTCGATGACATGACACAGATCCCAGACTATGAAGAAGATCGCCCTGTCATCGTCGTTTTTCATAACTTGAAAGGGTTTGACGGAATGTTCATTCTGAATACGTTGTACGCACAACAACGCACCGTTCAAACTCAATTGACGGTGGGCGCCAAGGTTCTTTCTTTCCAAAGCGGTGCCCTCACCTTCAAGGATTCCTTGTGCTTCTTGCCTATGCCTCTGGCTTCCTTTTCCTGCTACTTTTGGTCTCACCGAACTGAAAAAAGGCTTTTTTCCCCATGTTTTCAATACTCTGGACAATCAATCCTACGAAGGCCGTCTGCCAGACCTCCACTACTATGACCCTGAGAGCATGAGCGAGGGCAAACGTAAAGAACTGGAAGAATGGTATGCCCATGAATCGGCCCGTAACGCACCCTTCAACCTCCGCCAGGAGATGATCGACTACTGTCGTTCGGATGTTGAACTACTCCAAGCCGGCTGCGATGCCTTCATTACCGAGTTCAAAGCCACAGCCGGTTTCAAACCTCTTGAGAAGTGTGTGACCATTGCTTCCGCCTGTAATGAATACTGGCGGCGGCATCATCTTCAACCCGACACCATTGCTGTGGAACCACTACGAGGTTGGAGAGGTGCTAACGTCAACCAATCGCTCAAGGCCTTGCAGTGGTTGTACTTTTTAAATCATCAACTACGCAGCGATGATGATGTTGCCGACCCGATTCGTCATGTCCGTAACGGAGGAGAACAGCAGATTACCACACCTGCCAGTACTTACTTTGTAGATGGTTTTGACCCCTCTACTCAAACAATCTATGAATTCCGTGGCTGTTACTGGCATGCTTGCCCCACCTGCCACCCCTACGAACGCAACGTTACACGACCCGCCCAAGGAAACCGAACTCTAGAAGAGGTGTACCGGGCCACCCTGCACAAAACTGCCATGTTACGACAAACAGGTTACCGCGTAGTCGAGATATGGGAATGTCAATGGGACGATGCTGTGAAACAGAAGAACTCCTCTGAAGCCCTCTTCGTCTCCACCTTTGACCTGGCACCCCCTCCTCAACCCCGCGATGCCTTCTTTGGTGGACGGACCGGGGCAGTGGCTTTACACGCTCAGGCCGATACAGCCCAAGGGGAAGAAATCCGCTACGTGGATGTAACGTCATTGTACCCGTGGGTCAACAAAACAGCCTGCTATCCCGTGGGCCATCCCACCATCATTACCGACCCTGGCCATACAGACATCAGCCAGTACTTTGGGATGGCCTTGGTGGATTTGCTACCGCCCCCTGGACTCCACCATCCCGTTCTCCCTGTACGTAGTGGTGGCAAGTTGACCTTCCCTCTCTGCAGTCGGTGCGTGACAGAGGGACAGGCCAAACCTATGTTGGAACGCTCTTCACACTGCCCCCACACTGACACCGTACGTGGAATCCGTGGTACCTGGTGCACGCCAGAGATTGCTGTAGCGGTCCAAAAGGGGTATCGCATCACCAAAATCCACGAAGTCTGGCATTTTCCCCCAGAGCAGCGCGTGACCGGTCTGTTTGCTGCCTACGTGAACACCTGGTTGAAAATCAAGCAGGAGGCATCGGGTTGGCCGCGCTGGTGTAATACCGAGGAGAAAAAGCAGCAATATATCAGGAACTACCACGAGCGGGAGGGCATTCTTCTCGAGTACGACAAAATCAAGAAGAATCCGGGCCTCAAAGCACTCGCCAAGCTCATGTTGAACAGTTTTTGGGGAAAGTTTGGCGAGAAACAAAACAAGCCCACCACTGTCACTATTGCCCGCCCACACGTGTTGTTCGACCTCTTGAACGATTCTACATGTCAGGTCTCTACCCTCCGTGTATGCACCGACGACATCCTCGAAGCTGTGTACACGCGTATTGACGAAGACGCCCAGCCTAGTCAGAAAACCAATATCTTTGTGGCTGCCTTCACCACCTGCTGGGCAAGATTGAAATTGTATTCCTACCTTGACCAGCTCCAAGAACAAGTGCTGTATTATGACACGGATTCGGTGATCTACCGATAGCGTGAGGGTCAACCATCTATTCCTCTTGGCGACTACTTGGGGGATATGACGGATGAGCTGGACGGTGACACAATCACCGAATTCGTGTCGGGGGGTGCAAAAAATTACGGATACACGACCTCTTCAGGGAAAACCGAATGCAAAGTACGTGGGTTTACGCTAAACGTACGTGGGAGCGCAGTGCTAAATTATCAAAGCATGAAAAACAACATCCTCAGCGAGCTGGAAGCACCCCTGGAAGAGCGGCGCAACCTCTTGGTGTCCATACCCAACCACTTCCACCGTGACAACACCAACAAGCGCATCAGACTGACTGAGAGGGTGAAGCGGTATGGGCTAGTATTCGATAAACGTGTCATTGATCCCCTGAGCAAAGTCAGCCTGCCATACGGGTTTCATCGTATTACAGACGATGAGCTGGATACTGAGGACGAAGCCATGGCAGAATTGTTGTGTGAACTTTGAACTTTTTTTTTCACGTTGCCACTAGTTATCCGTTTTTTCTCATTGCCTGGATGGGTGTAACATAGTTTTTTCTCGTAGCCTGGATGGCTGTAAAATGGGTTTTTTCGTAGCCTGGATGGCTGTAAAATAGTTTTTTGTCTTCTCATGGTTTAGGGTTGAAATTGAAAGTTGTAAATAGGGATAAGCTTTCATTAGTTGTGTAGGTTTTCTGTCAGAGTTGTGTATCTATAGGTTATAGTCATTAAAATTCGGAGTGTTGGTTTGAAATCTGTTGTGGTGTCTTTTTTCTTGGTTGGGGTAGGTCTGGGTAGGGGCTGAAAAATGAGGGGTAGAAACAATGCCTGGAATGTCAGGAATGTCAAGAATGTCAGGAATGTTAGGGTTAAAAACAGCAGAAAAAACTAGGGTTGGTTAATTTATGCTAATTATGCACATGATTATGCTAATGATTCACGTGATTTTAATTGACACCTGAAGACAATAGCCCATATGCAAATAAGTCCCATGGGACCGAATACTGCTCTCTGATTGGCTAGGGGTTTTTGATTGACAACCTAGACAATGGCGGCATCCTTTGAGTGGTATACCGACCACTATAACTACTGGTTTAGTGAAAATTAAAATGCTGTGTTGTTCTCTTAACGCCGTGTTTTAACTTGGAATTGTGGCGTTACACTGGTGGCAGCAGTGAACAAAGACGAACTTCATGGATATCTGTTTAATGGCGATATTTTCATGGTTTGCGTGAGTGAATTTCATTGTCCTCCGCTGTTTTGCATCCAAAGTCCCATTTACCCATTTACATCAGAGTCTGTTTCACCTGTGGACTCATCAATTTATGTGGAAGGTCCAGGTCGGCGAGTTCAATCAGTGGGCCCATTCGCATCGCTGTTGGGTCCAACAGTAAATGTTAGCAGTGCGAGTCACCGATTTCACTCGCAAATCCATTCGCATCAGAGAGCCAACAGGATACATGCCTCCCTGATTTGTTTACACACCGCTGCAAGTTAAAGAAGCCTATTGAAAATCCTTTGGATTATGATGGTACTCAGTCACTACGTGATTATTTGAAGCACTTTGAGCGTTCCTCTGTTGTTAATCGCTGGAACCAAGAAGAAGCCGCTTTATTTCTTGCTGCAGGCCTTCGAGGAGAAGCCCAAAAGGTGCTTGATGGTATGTCTGATAGCCACTGCCGAAATTACGCCAGAATTGTTGACAAATTGGAGCTTTGGTTTGGTGTTGAAAAACAGCGGGAGTGCGCCTTCATAACCGTCGCCAACTGGAAAACGAAAGCGTTCAAGCTCTTGCTGCAGATATTCGCTCTCTGTCAAATTTAGCTTATCAGGACTTATCTCCAAACACTCAAGAAAAATTTGCCATCCAGCACTTTATTGATGCACTCAAGGATCGAGACAACGGGCTTAAATTACGTAGAGATAAACCACGCACCTTAGATGAAGCCCTGTTGCTAGCTTGCGAACTTGAGGCATTCCGTCTCGTGGATGGAGACAAGCGGAGAAGCTCTCTTCAGGTTCGCTGTGTGGATGAAGCTGATAAAGAGCCTGATTTGTTTGAAGCTCAGCTGGATCTGTTACGTAATGACATTCGAGTGCAACAGCAACGTCAGGAGACTGCAAATTGCCATGCAACAGTTGAGCAGATACAGCAGCTCTCCAAGTCACTCTCTTTGAACACCTCTGGTGGCCAACATCGATCACCTCCCTCACGTTCCTTCAACCGCAATGGTCAATGCTGGAATTGCAAAGAATTTGGCCATGATCGTCGCAACTGCCCAAAGTACAAGCCACTTGACCGAGCCAACATGGGCTCGGGAAGTGCCAGCAGGGTGTCACCCACAGGCCAGGGGGATGCCTAAATGTGAATGATGTTGGCCCCCAACTGGTACTGATGTGAACAGTGCTTACTCTCAGCAATCGTCAAAGCAGGAAATGCCATGTCCTGATACACCCATGGAACAGTCCCATGTTACTGAAAAGTTAAGAGGCCTTTACTTACCAGGCTTTCTTGGAGGATCTCGTGTTATGTGGTTGATAGACACTGGTGCCGCTCGTTCAGTTTTGTCGTTCAAGGTATATGACTTTTTACCTACTAGCATTAAGTTCAGTTTGAGTTCAGCAAATTCTGCTATTGCTCTTGCTAATGGTCAACATGCGAAAACTTATGGTGTGGGACATACTATAGTGCGCTTTGATAACAGTGAGTATCAAATGCACGTAGTGAGGTGATCGTCCCAGTCCTTGTTCGCAAGCTTTTATTTAACGTAGATGCAAAGTCATCTCACTTAGGCACGTCATTGTTACAACCATGTCTGAACTCACATTTGCAACAAAGGGACCTTATGTTGCAAGGCCTCTGGTTGATGTTAAGGACGACGGGGTGGTCCCCTTACGTGTTTTCAATGTTTCTGACGAAGTGTTTCATTTGGCTGCTGAGACTGTGATTGCCCTAGCTAAGCCAGTTAATGATGTCACCTCACTAGAGCTTAATGAAGAGAACCATGACGCTACTAAGGACCAAGCTAGAGTAATAAATGAGCATGTGTCACAAGGAGCAGTTGATATGACTCTAATGAAGGCCTTGCAGGAACTCTTTGAGAGAAGCACAGATCATTCAACTGACAGTGAAACTGAGAGACTGCAGGAGTTGCTATTCAATTACCAGCATGTGTTCTCAATTTCAGACGGGGACTTAGGCACCATGCACATGGTCCGGCACAGAATCGATACGGGTAATGCACTTCCAATCTGAATTCAACCCCAGCGAACTTCACCATGGAAACATGATGAGATAGAACGATGAGTCACTGACCTCTTACAGCAGGGAAAGGTGAAGGAATCGTCCAGCCCCTGGTCTTTTCCAGTTGTGCTAGCAACCAAAAAGGACAGTAGCCAAAGGCTGTGCGTGGAATACTGCCAGCTTAATGCAGTGACGGTAAAGGATGCCTTCCCCTTGCTGCTGGTTGATGTTTCTCTTGCTCCTTTGAGTGGTTCCCGATGGTTCTCAACCTTGGATCCACCCTCATGTTACTGGGAAGTTGCAATGGATGCGGGCACCCGGGAGAAGGCAGCGTTCACAACTTTGAGAGGCTTGTACGAGTGGACCGTGATGCTTTTTCGCCTATGCAATGCACCGAGCACTTTTGCCAGATTGATGGAACTTATATTATGAATGTTGTTCGTCATTGTGGTTTCAAATGATAGCTGAGTTAATCTTTTGTCTCACGATTGAGTCACAAAGATGTGGATCGCGACGTTTCAACCGCTATACTGCTGGTCTTCATCAGGCGATGGTGTCGACTGTCTGCATGTGAGTATAAGAACCACTGTGGCTGGTGGTGATTGGTGCATTTTGATCCTCGCTTAGGCTGTTGTTGATTGGAGGATTTCGATCCTTGTCGTTCAGACTAGAAATTGTTCCCTCAGCGAACTTGTATTGAAGGGCCTACATTTGAAGAGCCTACATTGGAAGATTTTCTTGATCTATCTTGATGATGTGATAGTTATGGGACGCATCTTTGAGGAAGAATTAGGCCGGTTGAAAGAGGTGTTTGAGCAACTAGCTATGACAGGACTGAAACTTAAGCCAAAGAAGAGTTTTCTCTTCCAGAAATGGGTTTGTACCTTGGACATGTGGTTATGGAGGAAGGCATTGCTGCCGACCCTGAAAAGGTGGAGCAAGTTCGCACCTGGTCCACCCCAGAAAACAGCACGGAGGTCAAAAGTTTCCTTGGACTTGCCTCTTATTACCGATGATTCATCCCTGATTTCTCGACCATAGCTAAACCGCTGCACAAGCTAACGGAAGCCAAGAAGGAATTTGCTTGGACAGAGCAGTGTCAGCTGGCTTTTGACAGCCTGAAGAGTTTACTTACATCCGGTAAAGTCCTGGCCTACCTGACTAGGGAGAGAAAGTTTTTGCTAGATACCAATGCATCGGACCATGGCACTGGCGCAGTGTTGTCACAGTTTCAGGATGGGGTGGAGAAGCCCATTGCGCTTGCAAGTCGGACATTGTCCAAGTCTGAAAGGAACTATTGTGTGACCCGTCGTGAGCTCTTGACAATCGTTGAGTTTGTTAAGCAAAACCAGCATTACCTACAAGGTACAAGATTCTGTATTCGAACCGATCATTCTCCTTTGCATTTTGTTGTCCAGGCCAAAGATCCCGAGGGACAGCTTGCACGTTGGATTGATTACTTGAGTACTTTTGACTTCGAGATCCAGTATCGACCAGGACAGTGACATCTGAATGCTGATGCACTTTCCCGTAGACCCTGTGATGTCTGTTGTAAGTGGTGTAAGGGTTGGAAGTCACAGGAGCGAGCGACTCATGTTGATGTTGGTGTTCAGACTGTGATGCATGTCCTTTGCCAGGACAACGAACAACCTGTGAACTATGAAGAACCTGTTGATGCTCGATGTGCCACTGTCAAGCTGGAACCAACCTGAAGTTCAACCTTCTTGAGGGAACAGCAGGAAGCTGACTTTGATCTCAAGGTTATTATTGGTTGGAAGGAAGCCGGCAAAGAAAAACCATTGTGGGAAGATGTGTCGCCTCAGAGTTGTGCTGTGAAGACCTTGTGGTCACAGTGGGACCGGCTGCTCTTCAGAAACAGTGTGCTTTGTCGCAAATGGGAAAGTGACAGAGGAGATCAGATGATTGACCAGGTCATTCTGCCTGCGAGCCTTCCACAGGCTGCTTTTGAAGCTCATCATAGTCATACGACTGCAAGTCATCGTGGTGTACGGAAGACCCTATGTGCTCTCCAATCTCATTATTACTGGCCAGGACTTACTTTAGCAGTTCACCAATTGGTCGCTAGGTGCCATGTCTGTGGAGACAAACGTCATGCTCCGTGAAAGCAGTACATGGTGGGAGCTCCCATGGAACGAATCTCGATTGACATTCTTGGCCCACTACCAGAAACTCCGCAAAAGAGCAAGTTTATACTCGTGGTTAGTGACTATTTCACTAAATGGACTAAAAGCTACCCGATACCTAACCAGGAGGGTACTACTGTTGCAGAGAAGCTTGTGAGCAAGTTCATTTGTCGTTTTGGTGTACCTCGTCAACTTCATAGCGACCAAGGAACTAACTTTGAATCAAGGGTGTTTGCTGAAATCTGCAGGCTGTTGGACTTCGAGAAGACTCGCACCACTCCACTGCATCCTCAGTCTGATGGACAGGTGGAGCGTTTTAACAGGACCCTCATTGAAATGTTGCGTGGGAAGATCCAGCAGGACCAGACAGACTGGGATCTACAACTTCCAACTTGCATGATGGCCTATCGAGGTGCTGTTCATGAGTCAACTGGGGTTCGCCTAACCTCTTGATGTTGGGTAGGGAACTGGAGGTTCCCCTGGATGTCATAACTGAGAAACCACCTGATGCATCACCACTCCAGATGGACTGTGCACAAGCTGGCTAGTGCGCATGGCTTGGCTAGTGCACATGATTTGGCCAGGCATCATTTGAACAACGCAGCTGTACAGCAGAAGCGGAACTATGACAAATGGCTTTCTGGCAGACCGTTTGTTGTTGGTGATTCTGTTTGGCTGCATAACATTTGGAGAAAGAAGGGGAGAAATGCCAAACTTGACTGTCCTTGGGAAGGACCCTATCTTGTGGTATCGGTGCTATCGGATGTGGTGTACTGTATTCAGAAGAGCCAAAAGGCCAAGCCCAAGGTCGTTCACTCAGACAGATTAAGGCCTTACCTGGGACCCCCACTGGAGAGATGGATTCCAAAAAGACAAATGCAATTATCGAGCCCAAGAGAAGAGGGAAGGCAGACAGAGGTTGTGGATTCAAATTTGTTGACGAAGGATAGTCAGCTCCAGTTAACATGAGGGAGGCAGTTGAGCTCGACGAAATGGAATCTGCAGAAGCAGACAGGGATGATGTTTCTCTGAGACTTAAGAATGCTGATTTCATTGGGGATGATAGCGGTGAAAGGTCTGAGCATGTGAGGAAACCTGAGCCTCGTACGGAACCGACAACTTCTGTTGCAGATTACCTCAACCAGGTGGGTATCGGCTGTCAAACTGCTGAGTTGACTGTGCACGGTTTACCTGGGAGGCCATCAAGACAGCGGAAGCCACCAAGTCGATACGGGACTTGGGTGACTGATAAGCATTATACGACAGTCTAGGCAACTACACAAGTATAAGTTAATGCCTTTCATTACCTACGAACTTGAGATGCTTGGCATATTGATGAACAACATTGAAGACTTAATCTGTTGTGTTTAATTGAAGTTGTTTTTCGGAAACAATTTGTGAAATAGTGGGCCAGCACTGGGACAGTACTCAAGTAATGGCCAATTTAATTTGTGTCCAAACAAAAAGTGAGCAGCAGGGAAAACGATGGGTTTTCGATAGCAAACGTTTGCAAAAAAAGACAGACATTCTTGAGTCCAAACTACTTTCAGATGAAAGCGTAAAGGAATCAAAGTGGATCAAAACCAAAACACTGCAAGCAAACAAAGTATGATGCGAATGTTTGTTCGAAGATTCTTGGAGAAGGTGGAGAAATTAAACAAAAATAGCTAGTAACAAAAATAGCTTGTACTGATTAAGTTAGAAAAATCGATATTTATTTTGACATAAATGCCCGTAGAAAAGACAAAAAAGGAACCAACTGTTCATTTAGAGCAGTCAACACAAATTGACCGCCGTTCAGAACCCTCAAAGAAAGCAAAGCACAATACGTAATCATGTTTCTTCAAAGATTCTTCGAGAAGGTGGAGAAATCAGACAAGTGGGAAAACTATCTTGTATTAAGCTAGAAAAATTGCTAAGCAATTTTGACATAAATGTCCGTAGAAAAGAGAAAAAAAGGGGTCTACACCTGATCGTTTAGAGCAATCAACAGGAATCACAGACAGCAATCGCTTGGAACGCGGGAAAGCTGAATAATAGCGCCATTTCCCACAAAAACTTTCCTTGGCTAAGCAGACACAAAACCCTAAAGTGCTAAAACTTAACTGTTGTTTACAGGTGGCTTTCTGCGAAGATCTCTAAAACTTTTTCAAATGACGCGTGAAACGCACTGGTTTTTGACATTTTAACAGCTTTTTGACAGTTATATGTCAGATTTTGATCGGCTTTTTTTTACATGAGCTTGAGTTTCTGCCTTCAGTCAAGTTAATTAAGAGCTATGTAAGAATCAAACAAAGTGGGAAATGAAAAAGTTTGACCCCCCCACTCAAATTTACATGAAAGTAGACCTTCATGGGGGATGTTCAAAAATGACCATTATTGAGGTCAAAACGCAACTGTTGCCATGGGAACACCGAATTTTTGGTTGATGCCTGAGAACCAAACTTTGAACAAGAAAACTGTTGTGAAAACAACAAAATTCAAAACACTATTTCTCAAGTGCAATAAAACACTACAACTTGAGACTTATACCAAATGTTAAACTACTACTATAGTTTTCCTCCATGTATATCGCTTGTTCTTATGTTTATTCTGCATAGAATAAACGGTGACTTAATTACACAGTCTCCGCCATTTAAATTTGTGAGTGAAACTAGCAGTACGTTTCTCTCACTTCCTCCAAAAGTACATCAGTTCTAGAACTATAACTACATGAATAGTTTACAACAGACATTGTAGTTACTTTAAACTTTCTGCAGGGCGGACTTATTGGTTCTCAGGGCAATCAGCAAAAACGGTATGAAAATCAAGCTTCTTAAATTTTGCTAAAACTGACAGTCCCTCAGTTCGCTAGAAAAACCAGAAGAAGACTGAAACAGTTGTCAGATTAAAAGAATGTTGTCTTTCGATTAAACCTCTGATGAAAACAATCGTTTATGACCATGAATTTTGAAATAAACTGAGTCGAACTGGAGCTTACTTTACGGTTTGCTCCATTTCTCCACTTTTCGACTCGCTTTGCTGTACTCCTCAATCAGACTTCACCATTCGCTCCAAACGATGAAAAAATGCATTATCTAGAGTATATTTCAATAAGCCAATGATGTTTCCCCAATTTACGGAACAAAGATGGAAGAAAACAACTGTCCTCAAGGTGTATGGTGGCCTAAGACTGCCATAACAAAAAACCCAATTTCGTAACAAGTTTCTTGTAAATGTATGTTTTGTTTGCTTTTTTGGGTGTATTGGTTTATTTTTATTTTAATGTTAGTTTTAATCACAGAAATATTTTAACTTAAAATAAAAAGGAAATAAATTCAGAAATTATTTTCAATGAAAAGAAAATATCTCAAGAACAGAATAAAAACGAAATGATTTTAAAATGAATTTATTTCGAACGAAAACAAAATTTTATGTTTCAAAAAAAATTGAAACTAATTTTAAAAAAATATATTTGAAAAGAAAGGCATTGTAAACTAAATTAAAAGCAAAATTGTCCATGGCCTATCGTTGCCATAGCAAAAAAAAAAAAAGGCGTGTGGCCTATCGTTGCCATAGACCAGAATGCATTTCAGTGCATCTGTTTTCAAGATGGCGACTGCACGGATTCGAAACGAAGAGTGGCAGCAGGACGACGATCTAAAAGATATGTTAGCTTGATATGTAAAAGAAAATCTTAGACGCAGAGAGATCTTAGACTTCGTGTGTAGGGATTTTGATCAATATGCGTGGAGTCTTCGGTCTCTGGACAGACGACTTGAGTATTTTAACATCCGGTACACTGACCGTAACGTTGAGCTTGGTGAGATCGAAACTGCCGTGAGACAAGAAATGGATGGCCCAGGTAAACTTCTTGGATATAGAGCTTTGCACAAAAAACTAAGGCAGGTTCACGAGCTAAATGTTCCACGAGACGTTGTGTATGCAGTGATGTACAATGTGGACCCAGTTGCTCTCGAGGAAAGAGCTCCTCAATTCAAGAAGAAGAAGCCTAAAAGCAACTTCACATCACGTGGCTCAAACTGAGTGCATTCCCTCGATGGTCACGATAAACTGATGGGATACCAGAACAGTACTTTTCCAATTGCAGTATATGGTTGTATGGATACGTGCAGCAGGAAAATATTGTGGATAAGAGTTTGGATGAGCAACAGCGACCCCAATATCATCGGCAGATTTTATCTTGAACATTTATTCAAATCAAGGAAAATTGCAGCCAAACTGAGACTGCATAGAGGATCAGAAACAGGAGTTATGGCCACAATGCATGCATTCTTCGACAACACCATGGTGACATGGACCCCTTAGAAACAGTTATCTATGGGCCATCAACTTCAAATCAGGTGAGGTTAGCAGACTTTTTTTTACTTTTTCTGTTTTTACTTTAATTTTTCTAAAAATGAGAAATAAGTCCCAAATATGAACTTAATACCCAGACCCACGGCTGGCATCAAGTTTTGAGTCAACTGTATACCTTTTGGATGAATTGTAACAACTATAGTCCAGTTGACCCATAACATCATTGGCCATGAAACATACTCAGTTGTAGCAGGTGTTGCAGCCTGCAATGACAGCTCTACCAGCTCTACCTCCATGGAATGTTCAAGGCTAAATTGATCAATTATTTCATTTATAATAGGAACATGTATATTTTGATTACAGGAAATCTGAGAATGCCTTAACCCCAGACTTGATTTCCAGCCATTATGGGAGTGCGATTGTTGATCATTTTCCCAGCAATCATGTGGGCCAAGCAATGAATGCGGACTCTCAAAATGGCAGGAAATGAAGCCTACCTTAACCCTTCATACAAAAAACGATTCTAGTTTGCTGCTTATGCTAATTAGACATGATGTAAACCGTAAAACGTACGAGTATATTGTGTGATCATAATAATTATCATTACATGGACAGATCGAAAGGTTTTGGAGGGAACTGCATGAAAGGTTGGAAAGGTTTTTCAAGTTGCCCCTGAACCAACTAAAAGAACAAGGTCAATATGATCCCCATGATGAAAACCACAGGTACTGAGCTAGACATATAGACATTACTTTCATTAGACATTACCTTCTTTGTAAGGTGCATTTGATCATATTCATATGTTAATTTGCACCTAAGAAATATTAAATATTATTATTATGTCATAATTTAGTTTATTTGAGCAATTTTAAAGTTGCGCCCCTATATTAATGAGAAAAGCTGAATGGTGAATTTAGTTTTCCTGCAACCCAGTATAATAAGAGAGGTCCACTCTTATCCCTTTTGTTTCAAACACCAGCATGAACTGAACCACAAGCCATATGCCAGCAAATTAATTGTAACAAGGAAATATATGCTTGCTATGGACAGGAGAGTCACGACCAAAGGAAAAATCCAATTTTCTATTTAAGTGTCTGTGTATGGCCACACAGAAATGCAGATTAAGAGCAGGAGTTTAAACACTTATCAATCTGCGTATATAGCACTGTGTAAGTATTAAACTGTCCAATTAAGAGAATTTTGCAAACAGAGCCTGACAGTACACATTACTTTTTCACAGGCTTCTCTTGGCATATGTGATGATACCAATAGTTCAAAGGGAAGTCAACACCTTTGTAGATGTGGTATGGAACAGTCACAGGACCCGTGAGCAAAAAAACACTTTCCTTCCTGATGGAGTGCCAAACCACATTTACAGTTGACTGGAGGAATGTGGTAGGTATCAATGACTTTGTTCCCCGAGTTTCTCTTTTTAACTGGTAGTCCTGCTTGAGCACTACACAACTTGTAAGATGAAATAAAAAGAGCAAGAGTTGTACCCTTTAATTGAAACCCTGTTAGTGTGTATGTGAGAAATCAGATAGTGGACCTTGCAAAATAGATGTTGTTTTTAGGGTTTTCGACTCCCACAAAATATGGAAATTCAAATCCCGCTTTAAAAACAAATTACCCAAATTCTGGTGATCATAAAAAAAGAAATCATAAAGTCATAGAATGAGAGAGCGTGATTTTCATTCAAATACTTTCTTCTTTTCCCCTGTTTGAGACATATTTCCTAAATAAGATGAATTTACTGCTTTTACTGAAAAGTTCTCACCTTCATTAAAAATGGAGTTATGTGTACCTATTTTGAAGGCTGGGAAGTCACAGAGGAACAGCTAGCAGAAGTTGCAGAACTTTCAGATGTGCTTGCTGACAATGATGACTATTTGAGTGCTGAGTTCAGGAGTAAATGTGAACAAGTAATTGCTGATCCATTGGAGATTGATGTCAGTGATTTTGCCTATGCCTTTCATTACCTCAAGGAAAATGTAGATATACATGTACATGCATAGCAAGAAGATGCAATGAGGATGTAGATACACCTGTACGAGCACAGCTGATTATATACCTTTACTATGAAATTTCTTTTTGGAATAGCCTTTCAATGTTATGAGTAGCAAAGAAACATTACTTTGAGCAACATTGTGAACCAAGAGCATACTGGAGCCACCAGTTCAAGCAGTTATATTAAGTCACCTTGTTTTGCTTTTTAAGTTCTACAAACAGGAATGTTTAATTTAATTGCACATAGCATTTTGTATCCTAGAGCTCAGTATTGGTTAATGGAATAGCAACTTAGTAATACGGGCCTGTAAGTTGACAGGCCCCAGAACTGAGGCAGATTTGGTTCACATTGTTCAAATATAAATGTTGTGATTTTCATATGTTAAGTACTAGCTAGTTAGCATGAGAACAATACGATTTAAATTTGAAATTCAAAACCCCTGACTGAGTTTTGTAACAAAAAAGATATAATATATTAAATGTATTTGAATCAGTGCCAAAGTCAGACTTTTTTATTTGCAATTTGCCAAAAGCAGATGTCATGTTTGAAAAAGATCTGAGTAACCAGGCTCCTCAATAAAAAAGGTGACTTTGAAGTCATTTTGAAAATACTTGCCTAAGTGCAATTTTAGAAAATTGACCATTACCCCATAAATAATTTCTGATGGGTGTGGTTAGAGGTTTAATTATTTCAGGTGCGAGTAGTGGTGGTAGTACCTTACCAAATAAAAAAAAATTACAATAAGCCCAATAAATGTAACATCAAGTCCTTAGATCACAAAATGAACAACTTTAATATTACAACAAACTCTATGTGAATGTCATATGTCTTTGTTCCCTTTTTTCATTACTTCATACTTTTGCCTTTAATACTTTTACTAATTGTGCTTTGAAATGCTTTTGGTATGTTGCAAAGTCTATCCTCAATGTCATACATGAACATTAACTATTGTCACCATGAAAATTAAACTGTAGACCTTAACAACTCAACTACAATGAGGAATTCATTCCTTAAATTGCAAATATCAATCTAATAAAATGTACTTATATAATAAAATATGTATAACTAAATGCTTAACAATTTTCTAATAAACCATAACCATTAAAATCAATAACAATAACCTGATGCACTTTTCATCAAGGTGTTACCTCTTCGAAAAAAGGCAGATAATACTGTTCATGCTCTTGTACAAAAATAAACTAATGAGACTTTGGATCATTTGTGAAAAAACCTACCAAAAAGCTATGCTTCCAAAAATATCTTCTATCTTCTATAGTTACCTACTATGTACTTCTTAACACTCTTTGATAACTAGGCTCTTAGAAAAAGTTGGATAAAGAAGACAAACACGAACTGGTACCTCTTCTGTTGCTATGGTTACTGCATGGCTACAACCATAAATGATCAGCTATTAGGGGCCAAACATTTAACATTGGAACGTGGCCAGGCCATTTACAGGATAAAACCCCTTCAAGCTGTTTTGGGGTCAAACAACCACAACAACAACATAACAATAACAAAAATTACACCCCCCCCCCCCCCTCCAATAAGCATAAGGAAAGTGCAATCTTGATGGTACACGGAGAAAATCTTGAATGTTATGGGCTTGGGAAAGAAACTATTTCTCCACTTAAATACGCGTCACTTGATTAAGCCTACTTCAAAATGCAGCATTCTAGTCATACAGAGTATACTGGTTCAGTCACTCAAATGGAGTTAATTTCAACAGATTGCAGTAGTCATTGCACTTATGGCTTGCAGTGAAGTTCTGTATGGCATTGTGGGAAAGATGACCTGTACAAAACAGCATGTTCTTGGGATCTAGCTGCTTGCTGGCAATCTCTGGGTCGAAAAGGCAACTTCCACAGCCTTGTATATCCAGCAACATGACCTCTTTCTGTGACCGTTCATAAGAGAAGTGAGCTAGACACTCTGCCTTCTTGGTCAAGGGATCAGCATTTTCGCCTTGGCATATGTTCCCGTTGTTGTTGATATATTTGTGGAATGTCCCGTCTATAAACTCTTCCACCGTTACATATTCCCCGTCAATTGTTCCCATGTATATCTTCTTGTAACTCATGGTCTCCCCAAAAAGGATTTCATTATCGCTTGCTATAAGCTCTTCTTTCAGTTTAGCTGCGAAATTCCGTGCTAGGTAGTGCATTTGCACTACCTTCTTTGTATGTTCTTCCAGTGTCTGTCCAATGGCAATGATATCTTCCGAGGCCTTTTCTAGATATCTCTTCACCACCCACGTAGAGCCTTGGAATCCTCTGTCATTAGAAGTCGCTTTAAAGGCCTTCCGAAATCCACCTGTTACAAATGGCTGGGATTCAATAGAAAACTCCACGGCAGTTGGTCTTCCTTTCCACGCCATTACTGACATGTCAAAATTGAACATCTCAACAGAGGTTGTGGTATTTGGGATGAGCTTTCCCAATCTTAGCATGTCAACCACGGACAGGCTCCGCGGAACAAACTTGCTAGGGCTTTGTGATGACACCCGTTGTGGTAGCGATGCCACAGCAACCGCAGCCTTCCCATGTTCAGCATTATCACCCTCGGAAATGTCGTCGATCTTTCTCTTCCGCCGCTCACAGAGAACTTCATCCGGAGCGTCTCAATGAATCGCACGTGGATTACTTTCATGTTTGGTAACTGTTTTAGCGAGTAACAAGATGGCCCTTGCTCCCCTGCGAGTACATCGCATGACATCGTTTCCAACATACGGAAGTGCTTCATGCAAGCTCTCTTGATGTTTCTGATGGAGATTTCGTCAAAGTCTTCGAAGGACACAAACTCGCGCGCACCAACTCGAGAGTATTTCTGTGCTTTTCCCGAAACCTCTGCGCTAAGGCGCTGTACAACTAAGGTCTCAAGCCCTTTGGCTGCCTTACTAGAATCCTTCTTGGCTCTCTTCCCTTGGCGCAGCTCCTTCATTTTATCTTTAAACTTACTCCAAGTTTGACCTCCGGCAGCCATTCTGGAAAACAGATGCACCGAAATGCATTCTGGTCCATGGCAACGATAGGCCACACACTTTTTTTTTTTTGCTATGGCAAGATAGGCCATGGACAATTTTGCTTTTAATTTAGTTTACAATGCCTTTCTTTTCAAATATATTTTTTTTAAATTAGTTTCATTTTTTTTGAATCAAAATTTTGTTTTCGTTCGAAATAAATTCATTTTAAAATCATTTCGTTTTTATTCTGTTCTTGAGATATATCTTTTCATTGAAAATAATTTCTGAATTTATTTACTTTTTATTTTAAGTTAAAATATTTCTGTGCTTAACTCTTTCTTGTCCGCCATTTTGTACGTGTTTTTATGTAATATTCGAGGGTTTGAGGTCAAATCGATCTAGTTATTCCATATAAGGGGTCACCACGGAGATATCGCTGGTCCACAACACTGAAGGCTCTATCTTTCATGTCACGCTTGTCACGCTAGCTGTCGTTTATTTGTAAACGATCACTCAGCTACAAATCGGTATGTATTTCATTTATAAGTGTGTTTTTTTCGAGCCATTTTCCACCTCAGAAGCCCTCTGCCTGGCATCATAAAATTGGGTTGGTGGCTAGAGGCAATCCTCCGAAAGAAGACGGAGGTGGGAAGCAATTTCACACCAAGTGAGCCCCGAAAGGTTTCGATCGAGTCATGGTGATTCACGAAATGAAGCTGTGTCCCTAGCCATTCTGTGAGTAGGTTGCGGGACCTGGCATGGCAATTTTGGCGAGTTTTGAGTTGTAAATAATGTAATCGGTGCAGTAGTTTGCCAGCAGGACCGGATGGCTCGACAATTATAAAAAAATATCTGAAATGGAAATTGGCGGACTAACAAGCGGCAGTTATCCAAGCATATCCCAGAATTCCTTTGGGTCACAAATGCGAACTTGTCAGACCAGTGAGAACAACTGAAAACAAATAGCATTACCCAGGTCGGGCTAAGGAATTGAGCGGGCAAATTGGAACAGATTGCAAGAAGTTGAGTCGAAGTTTACTGCCAATGTAAATTCTTAGCTTGAAGAGGGATTTTTTTGTCTTCAAAACTTCAAAACAAAGTTGCTTATTTTTGGTGTTGTCCTAGAGCGTTTTTTGGTTTTGCAACAGAATAAACAGTCATATTCAAGGAAAATCGGTACTTTTAATACGTTTACGGAGTGATAAAGTCTAAGAAACTCAGTATTTGGCAATAATAATGGCTCATTTTGGGATTTGGAAAAGTTACAGGTTTTCAGAGCACCGGTCTTCAGCGACCGGTAAATTGCAGAGCCGGACAAGAAAGAGTTAAACAAAAAAAAACTAACATTAAAATAAAAATAAACCAATACACCCAAAAAAGCAAACAAAACATAAATTTACAAGAAACTTGTTAAGAAGGTTTTTTGTTATGGCAGTCTTAGGCCACCATAAAGGTGGAAGCGAAAATAACCTTATGCTCCTTATGCCTTGGGAGATTAAAGGTCAGCGGTGTTTACAAGAAGACTTCTTACTTTATGTTTTTTTCAACAATGTGTCCTTAGACGAGGCGACTCATCCAGATTATCCATATAAATATCGTCGTCAACATCACCGTTTGAAAGGCTCATAGAGGATCAGATAAGCCCTCCAAAATCTTCACTTTGCACCTGGTAGACCGCTGCTGTTGGTGTGCTGTTTTGATCTTCACTGGAAGAAGATTTAATTCTCCCTGCACTATTGACATCTTGCCGTGGTTTGTATTGTCCCGTTTCCATAAAGCCATTTGCATTGGGCTTTGCATGCATGGTAGCATCGTAATCTGGGTAATGATTCATGGGACTGTTGTATTGTAGTTGCCTCCTTGTGAAATGTACTTGACTGTAGTTTGGCCCAAGTGGCATTGTTTCCCTGTCAGTAAAGTTTTGTTGTTCTACTGTTTGCATGTGAAAGGCTTGTCTATTTGCCAAGTTGCTGTTGTTGTGCAGGGGTAATGTCATGTAGCGTTTCTGGTTAAGTGATTGTTCAGTTGGGTTTCTGTACATGTTGTTAGCCCCACGTTTCCCTGTGCAGGCGCTACTTTATTACCTCTGAACTGATCAGTCCGGCATTGTAGCACTGTTTCAGTCCCATCATGGACGTTTGTTTCTGGTGTTGATTGTCTGCTTTGGTCTGGCTTGTCGTTGAATCTTGGTAGTTTTGTGCCTAAGTCAGTTGCGTTATGTTCTGAAGTCATTTGTCCGTTCTTGTGTCCGTTAGAGTCATTAATGATCGTTATGTCTTTATTAGTAAAGTTGTCCAGATTTTCACTGGGGGAAGCTATTTTAAAAGATTGAGCTGCAAGCGATTTTCTGGTCTCAACTTCAGCCGTTTGTTTTGCTTGCTTTTCTTTAGCCTTCTTGCCTCTAGTTTCTGCAGATTTGTCACCATCAGTTTTCTCGGTTGCTGACGATTTTTCTTTTTTGATGCCATGTTGGTGATTTTTAGTTTTGGGGCAGTTTTTCTGGGCTTGTCAGCAATAATTCCTTTTGGGGAAGGTATTTCCTTGTTGGACATCTGATCTGGGGAAGGCTCCGCTACCGAATGCTCGTCAACAATGATCTTTTTTTGGGGAGTCAATTCTTTTTCAACTGTCTCATCCCAGTCCCAGCCCTTTTCTGTTCTTTTTCGTTTTCGTGGCTGCTTTGGGTCAATGGTTGATGCCTTTGCAGCTAGTTCTTCAGCTAACTTTTCACATTTAAGCTCAAGTTCTTCATTATTTTCTGAAAGGGCAATTTTAATAACATTTGTTTCATAGTGTGCTAAATTACTGGCTTTGTTGCTTTGCTGTTGAAAATACGGTTATTGTGACCAGTAACTACAGTGATGCCGACTGGCAGTTTCAAAATGGCAACTGAAAAAACAACAGCAATGAGGAATTTCTTTTAAAAATTATTTCATGAACACCTACTTCGCTTGTGGAGCCAGCTTCTTTAATTTAAGCCCTCTCTACAATGCAGAGGCTCCTTAGTTAAACTTGAGGGAAAGAGGAAAAGGAAAGAGAAAAAACGAATGCCTGCACTATGCCCGTGTATTTATCAAGAAAGGCGGTGGGGAGAGATTGACTCCAGCCCTGAATGTAATATCTACAACCAAAACCACCAATCAAAATTCCTGAAATTTAATAACATATGTGATCGCTTATTGACCTAGCCCTTGAACATTTCGATACTCTGCAAGAAACCAACATTTATTTTGTGGTCGCTTATTTTAAAATGTGCAAAATCATAACATATGCGGTGGACTTATGTTTTGACAATTTAAAATCTAAGTCTTAATGTTAAAATATTTTGCTTTTGCTAAACCATCAAAAAGCCCTTCATCTTTTGAAAATGGTTTACAGTTGGTTTGCCGCCAAAATAAATTATGTGGGTAAGCTGTTACCGTCCTAACATAATTTATGCTCAATAGGCTGTGAGATCCTTCATGTAGAGAATAGTTAATACTAAAAGGGGCAAATGAATTTCAGTGAAGGCCAACTAGTTTTACGTGGTCTATCTGATAATTTAGCTACTACCATTTTCTCTGAAAGGTTAAGAGACAGTATATGTTATACCGTAAGCCAAATTCAGTAGGCACTTGAAGGCGCGAACACAAATTTTGCGCCGTAAGTCAAGGATTCCAGAGTTGAAATACAGCAAACTACTAATAAAGAAAAGGGTTTACAACGTACCTCAAATTACTCTGATGTCTGCATCATAAAGTGACTCCTCAATTTTCGGCCTGATCTTCTTTCCCTCCATTTTACAGGGCACGTAATCCCTTCCTTTAGAACGCCATTAAACTTGTCAAGGACAATGTCATCGGTCTCCACAACACTGAATTGTTTTTCATCGATCCAGAAAACACAAGCACAAACATCATCAAAGATATATAGTTCAACTATCCAACAATCACAAGGTCACCTGAAGACTTCTACTTCAACAGCAGGAGTTTACAGTAGCAGGCACGTATTTTAGTCAGAGATAACTGACAATGCACTCTTGTATTGGAAATATCTTATTCGTTTGCATCTGCCTCTTTTAACTGGTGAAATCCTGTATAAGACTCTGAATATGAAAACTGAAAATAATTGTTGCCGATTGACATATTGCCTTGCTGGATACAGTGTACGTGTATTGCAGTTAATTGAGATGAACCAATTTTTCCATTCTCTTTATTTACAAGGCTTGTTATCTTTACATTAGGACTTCAACATGGTCAAAGTGTGTCATTCATTATGTATGCATAGATTAGTCTACACATGCGCAGTTTGGCATAGTATAATAGCAACCAAATGCGGGTTTTTAACCGAAATATCCGGTTTTCTTTTGATCGATCAAACGAATTGTGAAGCGTGAACACTGACAGCACTAGCAAACAATGGCGTTCGATTGAGAACTTTCTAGTAGGCTGCAAAGCAGAGGCAGTAAATGGTGGTGGCCTGTGGTTTCGCGAAAGTTCGGGCGAAAGTTTGCGGAACTCCGCAATAGCAGGAGCAAACTTCTGCAGTCTTCCGCGAGTTTGAGCCAAATTTTGCGGCACTCCGTGATAATTCAAATGTAATTTCGTGCCACTATGCGATACAATGTAGTTCGAGTGAAATTTTGCGACCCTCTGTGATAGTTCGAGCGAAATTTTCCAGCCTTCCGCAATATTTTGCACTCTGTGATAGTTTCAGTGAAAATTTTGCGGGACTCTGTTATACATGTAGTTCGAGCGAAATTCTGCGGCCCTTCCCAATAATTCAAGTGAAATTTCGCGGCACTTTTCGAGTGAATTGTCGTTTTTATCCACTGCCTTTTCACTTGCTATAAATGAAACATTTATCTCTCTTCGTTTCACCTCCCTCCCGTCACAAATATGTGATGTAAAGATTAACACGTAGGAAGCGAATTAATAAACACAAAGGTAATGTTTACACCTCGAATAAAAAGTGTTACGTGCCGAGTAATGTATTCTTGTCATAACGCAAACATTTCTTCCTTACATATACATTTAACCTGCGAACAGGCATTCTGTTTTCCATATTTTGATGTCGTTTTTCTAAGTCTCAAGTCTATTTGTTAGAAAATGTTTACAAGTCAGATTGTGATAAGTGTTGAATAACACTCAGACGAGAATATTTAATCATTTCTTATTCACTGTTTTTAGTTGCCGAGCGAATTTTCGCTACGATTTAAATAATTTATGCAAGAGTTATGTTTCATCTGACCTTCTGAAATATCGCACGCTATTTACTGCGAAATATCTCATTTGGAGGTGAAACATTTTGCTTGACATTGCGCGAAAATCCGCGCAAACTTTCGCTCAAAATTTCACAAGAACCGACAACATTTGTTGTGTCGACTACCGATGGAACGTGACGCAAGAAAAGTCATGTGACAAGGGAAAACAATGCTCATACGTAATGCCCAAAAGGGAAAACAATGCTCATACATATGCACAAACCCCAGTCAAGTGGGGTTCGCATATTTACACACTTTGACCGCGCCGTCATGACTTGCTTTATTGCAAAGGCATGATCTAGAGCCCGTGCAAAAAAGAGGCCTGCCTGGGCTGGCCCGGGCCGGCCCTGTCCGGCCTAATCTGGCCGGCCTGGGCCGGCCTAAAATTAACATTTTTCAAAAATGCTAATGCCAAAAAATGCTAATGAGTGGCTGGCCTGGGCCGGCCCAGGCCAGCCCTCATCACTGAAAAACTGGCTTGATATCTGGCCAGCCCAGGCTGGCCTGGCCTGGCCGAGGCCGGCCACGGGCCATTTTACGACCTTCAGCTACTTTGGGGGCTGCTCTTCCTGGAGCAAGCTCAGTGAACTAGGGACAGTTACTGGCCAAAACCCTTGGGTTAGAAATGAAAACACACATTTAGCCTCGGTCACAACAATTGTACTTTTTATTGCTAAATTGCTTCTAACAACTCACTACATTTGAAACAATCTTAAAGTGATGAGCAGCAATTCCGGGAACCGGCTTAAACCAATCTTCTAAAGCTTTACAAGGATTCTCAAGGTTTTGATTTAGTCGAAAGAAGTCAAAGAATGGTTCAAAGTGTGTGAAGTCTAAGGGAACACTCTTTGCATGGTGGAAAAGGTGACTGCCATTTTTCAAATAAATTCCACGCAAAGTTTATTATTAATGTCAGTGAGCTCAAATGATCAGTCGATATAATTTAACTTCATTGACAGAAACTTGTTGCAATCGAAAGATCTGATTTAAAGAAATCAAACGATGCCTTCGAGTTTGAAAGTGATGAACAACCGATTCAGGAATTCTGACTTCTAGTCCTTCAAATCACACGCAAATGAACATATGCTTAGAACTTTAGCTGTTCAGAACTAAAGAACAATGAGGCAAAGATACAAAACAGAAGATAAAGAATCGGAAATGAAAAATTCGAACTTCTGACAAGCGATGTTGAGTCAAGTTATCTGTGATCCAAACAATGCATTTCAACGTCTAACCTTTCTCTCTAGACAGCCTGGGACATTTTGTGGCTTATGAGCTATATGTCTGTCCGTTTTCTTCACTTCAACCGATGTGTTTTAGCCGTAAAATCCTGGGGAATCGAACCTTTTACCAGTATAATGCAGTCGAGTCCGTAAAACTCCTCTGTATCTGTTCAAACCCACGCGGCAGAAGGTAGTAAAATCACACTTTCGCATTGTTTACACTCGCCATGTGACGTTCAAGTCGAGTTGCGCATGCGTCATTGGCCTCACGGCCTTCCTGGGAACTAGGTTTTTCAAATTCAACATGGCAGACTGAAGTGTTCGAGGGAAGTTCAAGGCGATCTTGCGATGGATTAATTGGAAAAACAAGAGGTTCACTGAAGAAACACATGGCTTATATAAGTACTCAGAGACGAGAGGAAACATTTTTGTGTGGTTTTATCAACTTAAAGTGGTCCAAGTCAAAGAAAAACAATCCGAAAATGAGCAAAAATCACTTCACTTGTTGCTTCTTAACTTCACTCTGTCACTTCATCAAACTTGCGTCTTTGGAAGCAAAACGGTGTATAGAGGAACTTTTCAAGGAGTTACCATTTACAACAGGATCAGCCAACAAACTGTGTAAGTTTCTTGTTTGCCAGTGGAAGCAGTGGATGAATTGTTTGCTGGAAGCGCTACGAACATTTAGTGAGTGTTTTATGTGAGTTGAACAAAAAGGTTACAGTGCAAATAAATGCTCAAATATCTACAAAACCAGTTTATTTCTTTTCCCTAAATTATTTTAAACGACCGTCCTCAACATTCTTTTATGACTTGGAATCTTTCAAACAGTGCAGTAGGTTATATTTATTTTTTGTATCCCTAGTGGCTTGCCTAATTCTAAGTAAACTTATCTATTTTTCTACCATCCTTGCCTAAAAGGGAAACAAACAATTTAGACACCCTGTCAACGTTTTATGAAGACATGGTTAAGTAGATCGAACAAATTTCAGTCTGAACAAATCAAGCATTATGTAGTTAACACATTGGAATGGAAACGAGGTTAAATTCAGCCGTCAAATGCTTCTCCAGCAGATGTTTACACACAAGGCATAATTATGTGCATGCTTTTACTGTTGGAAACTCTTTGCTCTCAGAATATTAGCATTTACCTGATAGACACAAACGAGGAAAACACACCATGTAGAAAATAGTTGTTTACCATATTTAACATGGGAAGGCCAGTTCGTCGACTGTTGCAGTAAACGGTACGCATCAAACACCAAAATGAAAATTTCCTTGAGGTGTGCATCTTCCATTTACACAAACATTACCAACGGTCAGGTTTACAAAGCAATCCAAGCTGAAAGGCCTGGAAATGGTAGAAAGAGCAAATGGAACTCGCATTTCCGTTTAGGAATTTTTGACTACCTTTCAAGAAAATTTTCCCCAGAAATTTTCAGTTTGGGAAGACCAAAATGGACTTTTCATTTACATTCCAACCAAACTTTCCGGGTTTTTTTACTAAATGGTAAACAACCAATATCTTCCTACTTTCTAAATAATGATAAAAAATTGTGAAGAAATTGCATGAGACCCCTCTCCCCAGTCTGTCCTCGTCTTTCCCACTTGCTGCAACATCTTTCATTATTGCAATAACCTTTGCTGCTCGCCACAATCTGAACACCTGGAACAGGCTTCCCCCTTAGTTAAAAGTCCAGCATATACTGACTTAAGCTGGTCAGGGCCAGCTGAGGCCAGTAAAAGCTTTCTTAACAAGTACACTGTAATATCGGCTTGCCAAGTAAAGGCAGGGCCAGCCCAGGCCAGCAGAATTCTCCATAAACCCAAGTTTGACTGGCCTGGGCTGGCCTTGGCCAGCCAAGGCCTGGCTGGGCCAGGCTGGGCCAAGCATTGTTTCATCCATTTACTGGACCAGGCTGGCCAGGGCCGGCCAGGGCAGGCCAGGGCCAGACCTGGCCAGCCAAGGCCGGCCCAGGCAGGACGTATTTTTGCACGGGAGGCATGCAACAAATCAGTTGCATATCAATGTATCAGCACCTGATATTTAACTTTGTAAGAAAACGCGAGTACTAGTCATCTCTGCCACGATAACAAGGCCTTCGACCACAACATCACAACAGTCTGAATCAATTAACTGAACAAGTAGAATGGCTTACCGTGTTGCAAAAGAGATCAACGAACAATTGCAACAGGTCCAACAGCAATGTTCCACAGAAATAGAACAAGTACTGCAAGCCGAGTAAGTAGGGTGTTTTTACTGACGGTAAAATGTAGGTTTGTAGGATTTAATTGATACCTTCTTATCGCAAAGTTCGTTTCAAAAACCAAATAGCCACAAGTTTCGCTATGGCCCAGCTTATGAAATGTCTTGCCAGTTTTTTAGAACATGTTTGGCTATAACAATGTGTGAAGCAGCATATTTGTGATAGCGCACGCTTAATAGGTAGCATTCATACAGTAAAATTGCGCTTCAGGAGATGGAAAAAATGTACTTCAGGCCGAAGAACATAACATATCTCGAGAAATGGAGAAAAAGAACATGCCAGAATACATGGAATGTGTGGATGAGTAAAATGACCTGGAAATTTCATCTGGCACTTTATCATCACTTGATTCCTTTGAACTTCCCGCGTAAGAAGAACAAGTGAAATTCGCTGATTTTCTGGATGAATATGGACTGCACTGCTCCGAAGACAACTCACAACAACCAAATGTTATGGAAGGTGAAAAACATCCAAGTTGGCTAATTGAGCATTTGGACGGTATAAAAGAAACTCTTGAAAAGGAACTTATTGATCTCCAGGATGATCTGAAGGACCCATTTGAACTGAAGTATGACGACACCTCAGAGGAACAAGAAATGGAAGAGATTCCAAAGATGGAGGCCAAAGAGGAAAATGAAAACCAGAATGCCAATCTTCAAGCTACCCCAATTTATCCAGGTGCTTGCTTAATTATTGGCATAAGTGCATTACAAGTGATGGCAGTTGTTCTTTGTCACTCTCACGGGTCAGGCCTCAAACGATATTCTAAAGTTGATTTGGTTGCACTGTCTAGGTTCCAGTGAAGCTCTGCGATCAATTAACGCATTGAAAAAGTGTTTTTGCAATTTATCTTCACCACTGACATTCCACTGGTACTGTTCCTATTGCTTTATGCTCGTGGACAAGAAATATGACAGATCTGTCCAAACTCTTTTTACAGAAAAGACTTCTCTCTTTCAGGTAGCTTGTCCTTTTTTATAGAAGTCCCAATTATGGAACAAGTGAAAAAGCTTTTCTCGAAGTTGGGTTTTTGCAACGATATTCAGTTTCATCACAATCGTGACAAAAAAGGCCATGACTGAATATGCAATATATACGATGGCGAACTTTACAAGAAACTGTCGCGGTATCCAGAGGTGTTATCAAGTCCTCAGAACATATCCTTTACTTGGAATACAGACGGGGTGCCTGTTTTTAAATCATCAAACTTTTCACTTTGGCCTTTATACTTAGTTGTCAATGAGCTACCTCCAAAGAAACGCTTTTGGAAAGAAAACATGATTCTAGCAGGACTGTTTGGCTCTTCAAAGCCTGTCATGTGGATTTACCTTAAACCCTTCCATTCAGCTTTAAGCAAGCTAGAAAGTGGAGGAACAAAAGTAGAAACCCCTGACAAGCCTCAAGAATTTAACATGCGTGCCATGCTATCATGTAGAACATGTGATCTCCCCACAAAAGCCTGCGTGTGCAACACTTTCCAGTTTAACTCTTTCTTGTCCGGCTCTGCCATTTACCGGTCGCTGAAGACCGGTGCTTTGAAAACCTGTAACTTTTCCAAATCCCGAACTATGTTTGAAATGAGCCATTGTTATTGCCAAATCCTGAGTTTCTTAGACTTTATCACTCCGTGGACGTATTAAGAGTACCGATTTTCCTTGAATGACCGTTTATTCCGTTGGGACACAACTTCACTTTGTGAATCACCATCACTCGATTGAAACCTTTCGGCGGCTAACTTGGTGTGAAATTGCTTCCCACCTCTGTCTTCTTTCGGAGGATTGCCTTTACCCACCAACCCAGCTTTATGATGTCAGGCAGAGGGCTTCTGAGGTAGAAAATGGTTCGAAAAACACACTTATAAATTAAATATGTACGGAGTTGTAGCTGAGTGATCGTTTAAAAATAAACGACAGCTAGCGTGACAAGCGTGACATGAAAGATAGAACCTTCGATGTTGTGGACCAGAGAGATCTCCATGGTAACCCCTTATATGGAATAACTAGATCGATTTGACCTCAAACCCTCGAAAATTACAGGAAAACACATACAAAATGGCGGACAAGAACGAGTTAATGGCTCATTTGGTTGCTTTAACTGCTTACAACCAGGTTGTACTGTGATGGTGAGAAGCAAAGGAGGTCACGTACATGCCTTTCCATTTTACAGTGAAAATGTGAAGGGACCTCCAAGAACACACGACCAGTGTCTTGCTGATGATAAAGCAGCGATTGCACAAGGAAAAGCAGTGAGCGGTATGAAGGGTCCTTGTTGGTTTGCTGCACTTGAGTACTATGACTTAGTCAAAGGAACGGCAGTCGATTGTATGCACTGTGTCCTGGAAGGTGTAACAAAATCCTGGTTCTCTTCTTCACTTAAGACTGAACCATGTCGGACAGAGTTCAAGAGGTCGATTAAAGACTGTCTCAAATAAAACCACCAAACGACATCACACGATGTCCTAGGAAGATAGAAAAACTAAATGCAGTACTGGAAGGCTTCGGAATTCTGTTCGTTTCTTCTGTTTTATGGACCAATCGTTTTACGCGGTATTTTGACAGATGAACACTATATGCACTTCATTTTTTTGAGTGAAGCTATTTTTATACTGCTAGGGGACAGCATTACCTATAATGAACTTGAACACGCAGAACGATTGCTTGAACATTTTCGTTTCATGTTTTCAGCACTTTATACTGAGGGAAAGGAGACTATAAATGTTCATTCTCTTCTCCACCTAACGGATGGCATTAGAAATCTAGGACCTCTGTGGACACTTTCCTGCTTTCCTTTTGAAAATTATAATGGGATTTTACTGAAGCGTTTTCATGGTACCCAGAATGTTGAGCTCCAAATTGTATCTGCTGTTGCAATAACACAGTCTTTACCTAGTCTTAAGTTAAAACTAATCCCTGGATCAATAGAGGAGGAGTTTTTTTTAACTCACTCATGAACCCCTTTCACGTTAGTAACGAGCAGGTTATTGAAAAAAACATAGCTGCATTAGGCAGTTCGTCAGTGAAGAGGTGACCGCCTTGGGGCAATACTTGGGTTCTTTTCCCCTGTTGGATACCATTCCCTGCTTTAAACGAGTACGAATATGCTGGTCAGTTTACCACTCCTTTTCATACAACAGGGTCACAGCTCGCAACAGTTATACTGTACTCTACCAAGACAGCGATCTTGATCATTCTAATGATCTGCTTATTGGACAAGTTGAGTTCTATTTTCAGTATCAACTACCTTGTACTAATAATATTTCATGCATGGACAACTGTGTTTGTCCAGTGCAAAATCTTGCATTAGTGCTTGACTTTCCAAAGATCCCTGGTTTCAAATTTATCGAAGGTCCACTAACACATGCGACGGGAGTACAAATCACAGCTGCACATTTACCACAGCTTGAAAGCCTTAAGGTTATACAGATTTCTGCTATAAAAGAGAAACTACAGTTTAAGGGAGAAGAGACAGCTTTTGTTTCCCGCTTTCCCAATAGAGTTGAATCGGATTAAGTTGTGATGTATATAACACATTAGATGTAGTTATACTGTCTTACTATACACTGAAAGTGTCATTTACAGCACAGACAGCATAGGCTTTGAGAATATATTTGAGTTGATTTTTATTTAATTCGATTTTTTGGGAAACAAAGTACAAGCTTAAAACAGAAAAATGTTGAGATTATATGAGCTTTGATAGGTATTTTGTGCAATAAAAACAACCAATGTAAATTTTTATGTGCTGTGGTGTTTGTCTGACCAAAAATTATTTGAATGTAGTTTCATCGATAACCCAAATGAGATATGAGCATGAGTGAGCTGTGTGAAATGCTCAAAATCATTTGGAGAATTAGAACTAGTTTTGACAGTAAACAAATCTGTTGTTATCGACAATCAAACGTATGCCAGGGCGCAGGCTATAAACAGGCAATATAATCGGGAGGATCTGAAAGCTGCAAAACACTTGAAATGGATGAAGCATTTTTTTCCTGGTCCTTTTAATCACATTAATGAAAAGGCCATTGAAAATCAATGTTCGTAGTGATGAATAAAATGTGTATCTTCCAAGTCCATGATTATTAAACAGTCTCTATTTTTCTGTAACAAGATCTCTGGATGTTTCAAAGATCGAGTGGCCTGATTACATCGCGTGCTCTAAGCGGGTTCATAAAGAGCTTCAGCCAAGGAAAACTTTTGCAGCTTGTTTCTTAGGTTTCATTCGCTAAATTGAAGTAACTGCAAAAAATAATGATGAACTCTGGGAATGATGACAAGAAATCTCAGGTTGTTTAGATCACATGCTGGTCAATATTACCTCGATTTTTTGTTTCTATTATTTTACGTCATCTGTGTCTGGTACAGCAAGTAGCATCGAAAATGCACGTCTCATCGAACCATGCCAGCATGTGTGGATGGAAACATGCAGTTACTTGAAAGAAACTGGACTAGAAAATGTATCCTTGGTAAAAGAAAGAGCAACAACGACCCAAGCTGTTATCGTTATTTTATTTTTTCTGCTTCATTGCAATCAACCGTAATCAGACACATCCCCAGTTCAGTGAGATAGGCCGATTTCCTTTAAAATGTCAAAATATGTCAATTTACTAGTTACAATCGAGCTAGATTCCTAGTGTGTATATTCTGGCGATTTCTTACTATTTATAAACTGTGCTTTGCAGCTGTTAGCAGCTATTTCACAGCTATTGGTGGGCTGCCAGAGAGCTGCAAAATGCTACCAAGTGCCTTGAAGGGCTGCACAGTGTTTTTGCAGCCAGCTGCCACTTTACTTTGGCTGTGGAAAGGCTTGTAAAATGCTGCAAATCGGCTGCATATCAGCTGTATAGCTATTTTGAAGCGCTTTGGTGGCGCTGCACAGTGCTGCTCATTTTGTACGGGGTGTGCTATTCGTGGTGGAGATTGGTGTTTAGAGAAAGATACTTGAAGAAGCAAATCATGTCGAAGTGTCGGGAACTGAACATCTCCAACACTGGGAATCTTTACCGGAAAACACCACTGCAGATGCAGTGGAGCTACAATATCAACAGAGAATTTCATTTCATTTAGGGTCCTACAGATCGAAAGATGCGAGAATATTTCCAAGGACAGAATTTTCTGCGCACAACACACCCTTCAAAGCCTGGAAAGTGTGAACATTTCATACAACTCACAGTTTGGAGATCTGGCTATCACTTTCTGTGCTCATATGAGTCGATTATGGATATTTAATTTGATGGAGTAAAGCTGGAATCAAAAAAAATTTCCTGCGATTGAGAAGTGGTAACATCGAGATCCATTCAGACGGAACTGGAGGTGATTACTTTTGGGATGCTGGTGACATTTTAGGCGAACTTGTTTCTGATTGATCGAACATTCTACCCTTAAGTGGACTCATTAGGCATTTTTATAGGGAATTCTATCACATCTGTTCCAACTGCGTATGCAGACATCCAGACCAAGCAGACCACAACATTTTACACATGGAAATTTTAGCTGCCAACAATTTACGAACTTGTAAGTTTTTGATGAGGGCAAGCTTAATTCAATCTCAGAAATACGTATTCCCCACATACCATTATTTTCCTACTTCACCTATGAACATTTTTCATGGCAATACAAACCGAGCTTTGGGTTCTTTACCTTTGAGTAACGCTGTTTGAATTTCGCGCTAATAAAGCTTTATCTAATGAAAGAGCGCAAATTAACTCATTGATCACATTGCCGTGCACGAAATACCTACAGTTTCTGTTGCCACAGGCCTATTTTTCCTCTATCGTCCTTATCCGGAGCGTTTCTTAAGTTGCAAAAAAGAAATGGCTTGGATTGTTTTGCCAGGCAAGGATGATGAACATTCTAATTCCACATTTGTCCACTTCTTGGCTGAAGATTTAAGGTCTGATGTGAAATCAATCTTGTCACTGATGAGATACACGGTTCTGAGGCACGAAAAACTAAGGGTGAGAAAGAACTTATCGATTGCAAAGTGGTGATTCATGGTCACCCAGTAGAATTGTTCCTGAAATGTCAGAAAATTACCGACTTTTAGGGGGGTGGATGCAGACTGCACAAAGAAAACCTTTGAGGTGCCTTTCTACAAGACTATGGTGTAGCAAAAGAAAGATACAACAATCCGTTGATTGCTGATGGTGCAGGAGTCAAAATGGGCAGAATATCTGGTGCCTGTCCCTAATGAAATCATCAAGACCATGGTTGCTCGTGATCCACTGTGTAAACCAGATGCATCCTTCAAACTCCCAGATGAAATGATGACAAGTATTTATTACTTATTCCATAACAGCGGGAAGAACAAGCAGCTCATCATTCGGTTGGCACAGAGGCTATCAGTTACTTGGATTTCATTTGTCAAGGGGACCAGGTTCCAAGCACATCACTACCATTGGCATTAGAGTGATGATTGTGAACTACCTCACATTGGTGTTGTTTTCCGAAACATGATTGAGGCCAACAAAACCTGCAAGCCAGCCCTAAAAGCACAGCTGAAAGGGTATCTAAACCAGTGGATGACGTATTGGTACCTTGGAGCTCTAGAGCTATATTGAAGAGTCTTGCATCTTACTTCCCATCTCAGCCTGATCATGCAGGATCACGGTATCCTCATAACAGATGTGCTGGATGATCTCGAAGAGTGAAAGAAAGAGCTAAGCCAACTGGCTGCGTCAAAGGAGCCAGTGTTCCTATTCTCAAATACACTGCTACCAGTCCCTTTCTAGATACCAGTCCCTTTCTAGATAGTCATGAGGGCGTACAGAATAGTTGAGAACACACAGCACGGCGAGAAGAAAGGGACTGCGCTGTTAGTAGCAACAAAAAATTTCGATTGGTCCATAAACAATAGCTGCTGTCAGTAACATTTGATGAGTAATTGACTAGTTCACATGTTTTGATGTCAATCGATTGCTTGGATTTCAGCTCATGTAACAAGATGGATTCGGTCACGAAAGAAAATACCATCAATGTTTCCTGAGATTTAAGAGATCATCTTAGCGACTTAGTTCTCAAAGAGGAACGGAAGCTAGCAGTGGAAGCACTGCTGTCGGGAAAAGATGTAATGGCCGTTCTTCCCACTGGTTTTGGGAAATCTATCATATATCAAAGCTTCACAGTGGCAAAAAAATTGGCGGTTTCATCGTCCATCTTGGTTGTTGTCTTGCTTCAAAGTATTATCGAAGACCAGTTACGATCCAATAACTGGTTTAAAAGCAGTTGCCTTGGAAAAGAATTTTCGCTTCCGTGGAACAAGCTTTGTCGGCAGAATTCATGGCTTTGCTAAAGGACGAATCCTCCGAATTCAAAAGAAATTTGGCCTTGGTTGTGGGAGATGAATGTCACACCGTAAAAACATGGTACGTTCTTGTTGCTGTGCTTCATAACTGGAAACAGAGCGATTCAATTCTTTTATACAAATCGGAGAAAAATAATATTCAAGTCTAAAATTCAGTCTGTAAGCGTAATTTTTATAATTCAAACAATGGTTGGAAATCTATGTCCTGACGAATTTCCTTAAAGTGTCAATGTTGTTCTAATATAATAGTTTATCATTTTCTGATTCTTAATATTTAGGTTTTAGGCCGTAAAACATTCACATCGTGGTATAAATCGAACCGAAAGTTGCAAATTTGGTGCCAAAAAGTGTCTCCATCTTGCACGCGGCCAAAAGATCGTATTACAAAGGTGTGACGTAGGACATGCTTCAGAAGACACGAGTGTCGTGGCATTTACTACGTCATCAGCATTGTTCTGAGCAAAGATTCGTTCCCAGTCCAAGGGACACGATTTAGTGAATTTTGAGGTTCCTTGAAGGGCGGAAAAATTCGGGTTTATTTGATGTTGTCAAATTTCTTTAGTCATTTCGTAATCAAGACACAAGAAGCTTCAAAAGTTCAAAAGAAAAATTTTTACTTCATAGGCACTTTAACAGGGGAAAGAGTAAAAAAAAAAAGTGGAAAGAAAACCCAACCTTTTCGGAAGGACTTTGGTGTACTATCTACACTGCGATATTTCTGTGGTCGCAAGTTTCACTCAATCTTTAAAAAGTATTTCAACAATAATGTTGGCAAGATTTACAGCTTGCATATTCTCACTCAATTACTGTTCATTTGATAACTTATTTGCTTACTCGGGTTGTTTACGATCATTGGCTAGTAATGGTTTAAGAACGTTAGAGCTTCCTTGACTTCCTTGGAAATGCCATCGAGGAATCCTATTGTTTCTTGAGTAGACTTGGTTTCAGATTTTGAACTTATTTTTGTATGACTTGGAATTTACACTCGACTATTCTCTTCCCACAGGTGTTCCTTTCTTAGCTTTAACTGGAACAGCTAATGACAAAATGCAGGAAACTATTGTAAAAGAGTTAACCATGAAGAAAGACACAGTTTTTCTAAACATTAGCCCTGAGCGCACAAACATCTGATTCACTGTTGTGAAAAATAACAGAGAAGATCATCTGCGTTATCTGCAGTGACTGGTGGACCTGATCAAGACCCTCAAGGATAAGGTGCCCAAATGCATCATTTGTTGTTCCACCATTCAGGACATCACCTTGGTGCCCTTGGCGATGATACATATGTACCTGACAAGCCTCGAGTCCCTGCTAACTGACATCTTGGGATTTGCCACTCAATGACAAAATACAAGGGTCGAGTCACTGGTTCCTTTAAAAATGATTCTGGCCGTGTTAGAGTTGTGGTGGCAACCTCAGCACTGAGTATGGGAGTGAACTTTCCAGATGTCACATATGTCATTCACTTTGGTCCTGCAAGAAACACAGTGGATCACATTCAAGAGGCAGGACGAGCTGGTCGCAATGGAGAGCCTGCACATAATGTCATAATCTGTCACGGTAATCAGCTGTCTCACTGTGAAAAGGCAATAAAAATATTTTTCAAGACAGACAGTTGTGTTCGCAAAGCACTATTCACTGATTATGCACAAGTTGAAAGTGTGCAACCTCTTCATGATTGCTGCATCAACTGTGACAAGAGATGTCTGTGTGCTGGAACAGAATGCCAGCGGGATACTTTCCCATTTGATCAACATGTTGGTTCACTCGAAAAAGAGACTATGTTTTCCAGCAAAAGGAATATCAGCAAAGAAGATCAAATTGTATTGCAAGAGGCACTAACTGGGTTACAAGGAAATTTGAAAAGTCAGTCCTTATCTGTGTTTGGATCCTCAAGTGCCCATGGATTTTTTAGTGAACTTATTGATGCTATTGTTGCAGAAGCCACATCACTATTTTCAATTTCATACCTGCTGACAAGATTTCCAGTTTTCAGTGTTGGTCATGCAAAGTTGATATTAGAAAATTTTCAAGAAACTTTGGAGGACATTGCCAGTTGTGATGACATGATGGATTTTATGAATGAGGAACTCTTCAGTGTGTTATCTATTGGTAATGATGACTACCCTATCGCAGACACATCCGATGAAGATAGTGATCCAGATGGGATTCATTCTGCTGAACTGGAAAACTAAGTGACACCCAATGAGTTGATAACACTTGAAAGCTAAACCAGACATTCTGTAGTGTGTTCTAATGTTGCAAGTCATGTTCCAAGTCAAAAACAACTAACTTAAGACAAACTTAAAGTGGTTCTTTGTAAGTGACACCCAATGAGTTGATATCACTTGAAAGCTAAACCAGACATCCTGTAGTGTGTGCCTGGATTAGTTTTCATGCTTTTAATCAAGCATTGACGAATTTGCAACAGTGTCAGATATGTGGCATAAGATTCAGTGTTATTTTCTTCTAACTTGTGTGCAATTATTCTGCATCAGTTGCTCTGAAAAATCAAAGCTGAAACAAAACCTGCAGAGCTTCCACAAGTTTAATTTTTTCAACAAGGAAAGGCAAAAAAAAAAAAGTTCCACTGAACATGTAGTTTGATGAAATGCAGGCTGGACCCCACTGGAGTGGAATACAGAAAAAATGACATTGAGAACTTCCACTTTTAATTTCCTTATCAAAAATATAATAGTCTCTTTTTAGAATTAACACTTGGAAAAGAAACATTCATCCTTCTCTTGATACATGTGTAGTATTGCTTGACGTTTGTCTGGAGATGGCTAAATTTTGCTTGGACATCGTGCACTGTGGACTTTTAATAATTGTACCCAGCAATCAATTGTCTGATTTAGTTGATTCTGACGGCAACATTTTTCAACACATTTTCCAAAAGGATATATCCTTATTACTCATATGCGTTATTTCTTCTTACAACATTATTTCGGATTAGATTTTTGCTTACGTTTATAAAGACAAGTTGTGAAACACCACTTTATTTTGCTCGTGGTATTTTCATCATGAAATATTTCTAAATGCAAACTTGAGATTATTATATGCCGAAATAATTACATATCGACCAAAATGCACAGGGATCTGAAACTCTGCTTGGTTTGTCAACTTACAAAGAACTATTTCACTCAAAAAAAGAAACTGGAAAAGCGAGGCAAATATAGTACTTATTCAAGACTGAATAGTCTGTCGTATTCATACACAGCAAGATTGTTTTCATCCATGTTGCAACAAAGCATTCACACTTCTCTAACAGTGACTATGACTAGGATTTCTTACATTGTACTGCAAGTTGCAAAATCATCATTTCAGTATCTACTGTCTTTGGCTGTAAATCTGTTTCCACTCTTTCAACTTGTTCGTTATCCAGTGATAGAATTCAGCATAGTTTTTATTTTGAGCAATAATATTTGTATTAAACTTTGAGTAGCCAATATAGCCATCTCGTTGATTGCGCCTAGAGAATACATCAACACTGATAACGTCAGTGACAATCTGCATCACTGATTCCTTAGGATTCTTCCCACCCCGAACCTTTGACAATGATGAACTCTGGCAATCTTTATCGTTTGAGTCCAAGACCATTTCTATGCCGTTTAATGCAGCTGCAACCTTTTGAGCACTATTTTCATAAACATTTGCCCTTAGAACCTTCGGACATGCTTTCAACAAATTATGGGAATACTCCAGCCTTAGATCAAGAGGAATATTACGGTCCATTTCCCTGCGGTGTTACAGAAACGGTTGCAAAAAAAAATGCATCAGATTCATTAAGTAAGGCATAAATGCGCACTAAAAAAGCAATGTTACGTAAACATATTTATTGTGGGCATAGCTTGAGAAGATGAGCAAAACCAATTTGTAGAAGTTTAGAAGTCTTCCCCAATCTCCCTCTCTGGTAGCATCACAAAAATCGACTAGTAAGAGCCCATAGGAAAGCTTGGCTTTGTGGTAATTGAAAATGTGGTCTTCCTTTTCATGAGGTCGTTTCTTTTCATTTTGCACAATCTCTTAAGTATTTGCAAGTTCCAAGTTGGGATATTTGCTCTTCTCGTGTCTATAATTAAAAAAAAATTGTTAAAATCTTAGTGAAAATTTGCAAACTGGGAAAGGGTGGATTCAAAGCTGCAATAAGCAGACACCTCCACCCCCAACAGTGATAGAAATTTTATTTCAAAATTTATCCAGTGTATAAACTTTCTGATGGTGGTACATTCTATTATCTTGATCAAGCAGGGACTCTCAAGTGAGAAGAATTTTAGCTTTATTTTAGGTTTAGCTATAACAGAAAAGGCATTTTATGTGGGATACCGGACTGCACCTGTTTCTAGTGCTTTTGTATTTGTAAACAAAACCACAGTTTGCCCTGCATCTGTAGTATCCCTCTGAGTCCAAGGCTTGAGAGGGAGGGTTGTCTTGGATTCCATCTCATGTCTAAAAATTTTTATTGAATGATAAGGAAATTATTCATATATCCCAACACAATCAACTAATAATAACAAGAAATAAGAAGATCTACAAGAAGTCATATTTCAATGACCAACACTGTCTGGAATGAACATGTGAGATATCTGAGGTGTAATAAAAAGTATAGAAATAAACAGGAGGGACATGTATCTATCTCTACCAGAGTGAAAGGCATATATCCGATCCTTTCCTGGTTTCCCGCATGGATAGCGTTCCTTCTCATTCATCTCTAGACGCTGAACTTGCTCTGCCACATCAGTAAGTTGGGTTGAGTCAAAAACAAACCTCTCCAAATACTTGTTTATATGGTCAAAGAGCCATTCTTTCTTCTCCTCCTTTGATTTCCTGTGGCTAGGAATTGTAAACTCCACAGGTTTGTCTGAAAAAATTAGACTTACAAACAAAGGGAACTAAATACAATAACAAAATAAATATTAATTTCAATGCAATGATTCAATAATAAGCAATTCTGCACAACCCGCAGGTAACTTAGGCTAGTCGCAGTGGGTTGTAGTTAATGATTTCTTTTGAGAGACTGAGTGTTATATTACAAGGAACAACAATGTTATTAAGCTTAAAATATTGCTATGTCCCTTGTCCACCCATTAGTGACCAGCATGTTCTTTACAAAATCTCAACTTGATAAAAAATCTTTTGATGAGAGAAAAGGAAATATCGATGAAACCACATCCGAAAATTCTTGCAAGAGAACAAGGAGAAGATGCATTGATACTTTTAAGTTCCCTATGTGCTTTAAAGTTATCCAGTTACTTTGTAAGGAGAAATACACAAAACCCCACAAAGTCATAACTCATTTGCTACACAAAGTGACTTTACCCTCTGTTGAGGACATGCCAGCAAATTTCATGAAGGACGCAATAATGTTTCGCGGTCATGAAAATCTTTGTAAGCATTGTAGTCCACTTTGGGTCCCTTTTTAGCATTTAATTTGCCTGTTCTGTTCATCGATACACAGGTACTGCCCACATCACCAGCAGAAACATTACTGAAAAATATCTTCTTTTCAACCGACAAAACAAATCACATTTCCAGTCTGAAGTTTCATCGAACTATGCTGATAGATCCTCAAGATTGGTAGACTGCTATTTCTCCCGCCCTCTCAATTATCCAGAAAGGGACTGCTAGCAGTCGATCTACAAGATTTTGTGAATGATGTTCATCCTTGTCAATGTTTTATCAATAAATGTACCGAGTATTTAATCATTTAGTTTTTGCTACCACACTTTGTGATGGGGTTCTCGATTAATACATGTCGATATAAACGTACTTCATAAAGTGTCACTTAGGCATGCCAATCGATCGGTATGATTGTGATCCAAGCATCTCAAACAGTCAATGTCGTAATCTCCATCTATGAATACCCATTGCACATTTCTTGATTGCTCTGTGAAGGCATCTCCATCGAAGAAAATAGGAATCGCAAATGAAAGATCTCCATCAGCCTTCCTTTCATGGGGTACGTACTTCTCTTGATTTGTTGTTAGAAGCTGAGCCATTTCAGACACACTGGAGTTGAGCAATTACAAACCTTAGCTGTACTGCAGTTCAAATAAAATCAACAGAAACGCCAGTCCCGTTGGGGAGTTGTACAATAAAGTTGCGTCTAGTGGCTTTCATTAAAATTTTAAAACTCACATATTCAGATTTTCTTGAAATCTCTGCAAGATAAGGGTGGGGAATATGTTTTGGAAACACATTTTGAAGTGCTGAAAAGCACGCAAGTACTTGGCAACCACTCGACCCACTAACACTGAACAATCAGATTTAAAATCCTTCTCCACAGAAGCTGTTGGTAGCAGGTTTTGCAGTGGGAGGTCTTTTAAAGTACACTGTGGCCCTTTTCCAGCCAAACTTGAATCACAGACAACCCGATCCTTTATTGCAAATTGGTTAGTCCAATGAACTGATTGGTTTGGGTGCTGCTTTGTCTGGATACTGGACTTGATGCTCATGTCAAAGTTGTCCGCCACAATTCTGTGAATTGCAACAGAAAGTGTACTGATTAATACAAACCCTGGTGTAAATGCTACTCAATTGTCATTTTCCTCTTAATAAAATACTTGAAATTTTCATGTATAGGATGTAAGATTTTGAACTAAAATAAATGTTAAACAGCAGACATTTACTGAGATGACACCTCTGATACGTATTAATATACATTTATTAATTTAAATTTCTGCTTGGGACAACTGGGATCACAAAACGTACCATACATTGTTCTCTAGATGTACATCCAGTAATTAATTTACACTAAATCTATAAAGATTATTATAGGCTTTGAATCTTACCTGTACTTCGGTAGTGAGGAAAATTCCCCTCACATTCTCGTGATAGTGGGGGGTGGATGTTTATTTATTTTACCACAAAATACAAATAACGATAAAACAAAACAGTTACACAAAGCAAATGAAAGTGGCGAGGAAGCCTGAAAGGAAACCACGAGGCTTATAGACATTGGGCTCCCTCAGAGTAAAAATAAAGTTAACAGTAACAGTAAGGCCAGGATCTCTTTTTCATTGACTCTCACAGTTCTTTGTTGTATGTGTTTCCTGAAGAAAAATTAATCTGGTTTTTTGTTTACGACAGCAGGTAAAAATAGCTCTACGCTTTCGAAAATTGCCAAGGACTCTAACATTAAGAGAGAGCAATTACAGGAAATGGAAACACGGAACACGGAAATACAAACACAAGAAACACAAAAGACACACAAACAAAAA